>JAUESI010000033.1:6261260-6291437 GCA_032275145.1 Synergus laeviventris | reverse complement strand
AGAGTACAAAGGCCTAATGGCTAAGTGCTCTGAACAGCGAAGGGCTGCCCTTGTTAAAAAATACTACTACTACTACTTCTTTGACTATCGATTTCTAAAAGAAGGTATTTTTTTTAAATATATAGAAAGATATTAAATTTAAAGTTAACTTCCTCTTATATGTATAATGTTTTACGAAGCTGGCTATTTTTTTATCTGGTATATTATAAGGCTCATATTAAATTATATATTATTATAAGGCTATTGTATTTCAAGGTTCATACTATATTAATTAACTCAGCGAAATAAGAGTTTCAAGATTTTTCGAAATTTCTTAATGAAACTTCAGTCAGGAATTTCAATTAATTTAAAAAAACTTTGTGTTTATATACAAGAAGGTTATCTTAAATTTTATTAAACAGTTGAGGAGCTTCCAACTTCCATTAAGAAAATTTAATAAATTAAAAAGTAAAATAGGAACATTTTCTTATCAGAGATTGAAATTACAATACCAAAAAAAATAATTTAATTTTTTTCTATAAATTGTAAACGTACAGAATAGTGAAAAATCCACCCTTAGAAAGTAAAAAAAAAAGAACAATATGTAGTCGAAAATAGTTCTTTCATTAAAAATGGGGGGCGAAAATAAAAAAATGTTTAAATCAGTTTATAAATCGTTTTCTATTGCTTATATTACAATAAAACAATGCAATAAATGCTCTCATGTTCAATTTTTCCACTCTCAATGCACCAAAAAAAGATTCATCCGCATATCTGCATTGAGAGTGTACTCGAAAATTTTTTCGAGACTTTTGTCTTATAACGAGTTTGGGGGTGAAATTAAGCAATCCTCCGGGACAGATTCGGAGATAAAACTTTATTTGGTATCTCATATTATCATTTTCTAGTAATATTTTGAAATAAATGTGAGAACAGAGTATTTAGAGGGTATTTGGAAATTTTGTAATTTAGATTTTTGTCTTAAAAAGTTTGGGGGTGAAATTAAACAGTCCTCCGGGACAGATATAGGCATGAAACTTTTTTTGAGTAACACACATCATCGTTTGCTATTATAATATTTGAAAAGAAATCTGAGAAAAGAGCATTATTGAGAGGATGCTTAGAAATTTTGTTCAAGAAATTTTTTTTCAGAATTCCAGGGGTTGTCAAAAAATAAAAATTGAGTGAAAAAATCGAACGCGTGAGAGCATTTATTGCATTGTTTTGAAATATCCACTCAACTCGTTGCGATGAATTTTGTAGTGATGAGCAAGGGGAGATAAGAAAATTATCAGGTTGCTTATTAAGTGTATATTTAAACTTGAAAGAGTAGAACTAATTATAGTAGACAGTATATAAAATTAAAGATGGGGGCGAAGGCGCAAAATTCAAAAGCGTGTACAAAATAGAAAATTCAGGTAAATTTTAAGAAAAATTTTTATTAATTAATTAATTAACGAGCATATTTTGAGTAATTCTTCCGAGATTTCCAGATCTCAGGTTTGCGCATCAACAGACCTGTAAACCGACTTTTAAAAATTTTGATTTTTTTCAAGCACCCTATTGCACATAATATAACTGCTTGAAATTTGAAAACGAGATTGATATGTTAGCATATATATGAGTAATATTTTTTATCCAAGGAACGATCCCTGGTGTTTGCTTTTTGGGAGAAGAGGAAAAGTCTACAGTTCATTTCAAGGATGATCTTAGAAAAGTTCGAAGGTCCAAAATTAGGAGGCAACCTGATGTTTATGGTTGAGCAGGTCAGGGTGAAAACGTACGTATGAAAGGATATCGCGTCTGAGTTGACGCCGAAAAACCACGAACCTCACCGGTGATTGCCGAACATTTCCGCTGTGGCAATATCGTCCGGCTCCTCTTCCCATAGAGTTAAAGGGAGTTGAAACGCTAAGGGGTGGTAAGGGGTGGAACACAGCGAAACCAAGTTCATTCGGTTAAGAGCAGCTCCGCGAACGTCCTCGGTACCTGGCCGTGTTGTATACCTTCGTTTTTTCCAATTTTATGCGTCAATACCTGCTCATAATTTGCCGGTTGATTTTCAAAAATAAAATGTGTCTCTTGGCAATCATGAGGGTGGTTTTTGGAATTAATTCCTTCAGCTAACAACCTTGAGCAACAGCGTTCCGGGTGCCGCTTTCAGATTGGTCAAAACGCTAAGAGGTTATTATGTGCGTCAGAACCTCGGAGAGCAAATAAACAAAAGCGAGAGCAACCGATTCAGACATAAAAAATTTAACAAAAACAATTAATATAATAATCAACATAATAGATTTGTGTGCAGTTTTTTGTTTAACTAAAAAGACTTTGGATTATTTTCTGTCTTTTTTCTTATCAGAAAAAATGTAAGTACTCGAAGAAATCATTTCAACTATCTATCGTTAAAAATTGATGAAAATTTAATATATATTTTGAGTGAAAAGTGAGATTTTCGATGACTTGAGATTCTTAGCCTCTCCTTGAGTCACTCTTATGACATTTTTTTTCTTTGTAAATTAGAAACTTTACAGAATTAATCAATTTGATTTTGAAAAATCTATTTTCATTGATAATTTTGTATTTTTTGTCATTTATAAAACCGCATGTGCTTGTACTAAAAATAAATCCAGCAAGCCGGGTTCCGACTTCCTACTGCCGTAACCTTGACCTCGTGTAGAACTGAACATGAATTAAAGAACAGCTCGTGAATGAAATTTAAAAATTGAACCTTTGCGATTTGGCGTCAGCAGACTTTTTCTAATTTTTATCAATTTTAGCACCGTATTACGTTTCTATCGAAGAAAATCGATACTCCAGGGAGAGAAAATCTCTTTTTATTCTTATTTTTTTGCTTGTTTACAATGAATTCTGAATATCAAGTTTACATGCATGGGAAAACCTTTTCTTCATTCAAAATCATTTCACAATGTATTGCGAGAGAAAAATTGTCTTTTCGAAACAAGAAGCAAATATTTCTCTCCTAAATTATTGTCAAAATTTGATAAATTCTTTTGAAAAAGCTGTTCCACTTACATAACTTATTTGTGAACTCTATACTAGATTTGTTTGTTCCCAAAATTCACTCCCAAATCAGAATCTCCAAATACTCAAAGAGCTCGTCTGGTACCCTTCCCCGATATTTGCACCAAAAAAATGTAGCTATTCGTAAGGAAATATTTTTCCACATATTAAAAGTAATTTGTGACTAGGCTTCACATTTCTACTCGACATATAAACGAAGGAAATAGCGTAAGTGAATCGTTCGAATCTAGGACACATGTCGTTACACATTTCATAAATCAGAACCGGAAACTATATCCACCGCGTACTCATACTCGCAACTCGATAAATATCGGTCGAATAACCAATGAAGAAGTTTAGTACTTTCGATATTCCAAAAGTGTAGTTACTACTCTTTCATTCTTTTATATCTTTACGGATTATAACAACTTCAAGAACTTTTTTAATTTTTATATAGTTAATTTAGTTTAATATGTATGTTGTAATTAGAATCAACAAAAACAAAATAATATTAGATACTAAAAAGCATGATAGGCGGTTTCAGAATTTAAAAAAAAAATTCAAGGCTATATCTATGATGTCAGTTAATTGATTAAGACGCCGATACCCACAGGTGGCAATTTTCTTTTTTTTTCACTTTTTTGTACAAACTTTTTTTCACTTTAAGCTGGTTATAACTCAAGGAGAGCTAAGTAACTTTGTGCAGATTACACGAAAAATAGAATTTCTAGTCCATGATCTAACTGAAATTTGTACTTTTAAAGTATTACTTTATTTTTTAGTTATTGGTGCTTTTCCTCCTAGAAAAGTTCTTTAAGGAGCATGGTTCTAAACTCGTAAAGAATTTCGAACATTAAATTTTTACATAACGCGATGAAAAGTCTCCTTAGGAAAGTTCCCATAAACTTCTAGATATTCATATTTTCTTTAAGTAAAAATACAAATTTCAGTTAAAGAGATCTTCAGTTAAGCTACATCTTTCGTGAAAATATACTTAATTTTTGTTTCTGGAATCAAGAACGTGAGGTAATTTCAGATTCAGGAACAAATTAAAGTTGAAGCTGTTAACAATTAACACTCAAAATGGTCCACACGGGTCTTGTGGGACAATATTTTTCGGAGTTGGACCCAAACTCAAAAGGCCCTCCGAAGCCTGCAGATCCTGCAGTTCAAGCCCGGAGGCTCGTAAGTAAATCGTCTTAAATCGTCCTTTATTCAATCTCTTTTTCCAAATCTTTTTTCCGAACTCTTCTTCCAAAGCTCTTTTTCCCAACTCCTTGCAAGAATGGAAAATAAGATTTGATGCAAACAGTAATTCAGTATAAAAGTTACGCTTCTTAAATTTCTTTTTACGTCCACATAACATTTTCTGCCATAAGCTTTTCTACGTGCTTCTAAACATGTTTGTAGATCTATAAATATTTATGAAGCAATCAGATTTTCTTGCTTTTACGATTCCATTGCACAGGAGGACTTAGACAGGAATAAAAAAAAACAGACTGCAAATGTTATTCCTTGAGGAAATATCTCAAAATTCGTCTTTGGAAAATGATTTTATTGCACAATTTAAATAATTTAAATATAAATTAAACTTAAAATTAAATTAATTTTTTTTCGTTAAATATGCTTCGTGTGCAAACATAACTGAAACATGTACGTTTAAAGAGAATCAAAAGATTCCTGAAAATCGAGTTTTTAAAAATTCAAATTCGCTAACGCTTAACACTCAAAAAAACACAACAGCTTTATTTTCCTCTCAATCTAGCTAGCAACACATACTAGCATTGATTGCAATATTGCGTCGAATTTGCAAAACTTCCTAGTTTATTATTAAAAATTTCTAAAGATTATACGTATGAGTTTTAAAAGATATTAATCATTTATTCAATTTCTATACAGTTTCTATAATTTTATTGCCAGGTATATTTAAATTACAAGTTAATTGAGAAGCATCATATTTTCACATTGGTAACACGAATTTTGAAAATTACTTTAAGATCTGCATTTTCTAGAAAATTAGCGTAACTGAATATTCATAGGGTCCCTCTAAGGGATCTGAATAAACCTCAGATTTGGTAACGTCTCCTCTCTATTATACCTATACCAGTTTTTACTACTGAATCTCAAGAGAAGAGAACGTTATTTCAGTAGTAATGGTATTATAAGGTCAGACTCAAGCCATCTGACTCGCATGCGTGGCAGTGGTGAAGGTTATTCAAAGCCAGACCACTTTATAAACTTCAATAAATTTTTAATGTTAAGGCAGTTCTTTGCCAATTTATTGTGGGTCAATCTGAGATTAATACATTAAATCGGATATCGATTAAACTGTAAACAAGAGTGCAGTGTTATCTTGTAAATATTAACTTTTAGAATATTTGTACTGCAAGGTTGTCGAAACGAAAAACTAGTACCTACATTCTACATATACAAATAAATTGAAAAAAAGAAGTTTAATTACTAACAGTTTTCTTATAGAGCGTTCGATAATGTAAGAAACAAAAGGATTAACGTATAATCTGTTCAAATAAAATATAATTTTCTTCATATAAGATGCAAAAATGGGAAGATTCATTTATTTATATAATTACCTATACTTACATTTTGTTAAATTTTAAATATCTTTATGAATATACAGACATCTTTCAATTTATGAATACTGTTTGTGTACTCAAACACATGATGTGATAATAAAACGGACATAAATAGGATCAACATTTTTATGATCTTATTATAACACTTGGCAGCTTGCTAGAAAACTGGGAAATAAAACTCGTGAAACAAATGTATTTCTACAGGTCTCTATAGGCTATATGGCAATTTTCAGCGGATGCGAACGTAATATTCTACATATATCGTTCAAAAGGGTCATCGATTTATAGAATAACTCGTCCGACTCCTGTCACTATTTCCATTATTGGCGACATCATTTGAAAATATCAACTTTCAAAACACTTCTGATATACATATATATATAGGGTTCCAAAACGTCACTTTCCTAGATGCATTTTGAATTGAAATTATATATATGCCGGGAAATTTTCAAGGCTCTTTTTTATTATATCTCCCAAATTCTCTCCGAACCACGAATAAGAGAACGTTTGTTTGTTATTCAATTAATGATTACTTGAAAATTATTCATGCATTTAAATAGTACCTAGGAAATGATGTTCCTTGAAAGATATAAAGTTCCCTGATGATATCGCTCTGAACTTTATGATATCCGTCGAGATTTCTAGGTCATAGAAGAAACCTCGAGAGAAATATGTTACGTTAAGTATACATGTTCAAAATGAACTTTAACACTGTGTGCAGTAGTAATGTAAAAAACATTCAATAGATTTTTGGCTAAAGTCTTAAGTACAGCTTATTTACATTCCTTATGTCTGATTTTTATCTCAGGAATATTTCTTTCTTACACATAGATAAATTAAAAATATCAAAGAGAGGGGGTTAATATCCATGCAAAAATTACCTTAACAGGAATGTAAAATTAAGATAATTATTGCAAATTTTTTTTTCATTATTGATCAATTTTCAGGAGGGCATGGAGCGGAGAGACGTAATTTTAACGGCCGTATTCGGAACATTAGGGGCACTTGGGGTTCTGGTGGGCCTAGCATTTGCTGGATGGCTTTATCTTCGAACCAGAAGGTCGAAGCAAAGAGATAGTGACCTTGAAGAACACAATGAACACCGGGAAGGTGCTAGTGGCAGCCAACAACAACCCGTCAAGAAAAATGGCTTTCTGAGTCTCAAAACTCCTCTGATCAGTACGAAAACGTTGGGGTGAGTCTTTTAAAAAATCGTCCTTTTATTGATTACGACATTTCTGTAATCAGTTCACATTTCTCTTAAAGCAGCCTATAGAAGAGTAAATTTCTCGATTTTTCGGGAATCTTTCACTGTAAACCACTTTGAGAAAATAATTGCCATCAATTTTCATTTTATTTTTAGATAAGATTTTTCTTTTTCTGAATATAAAATTGCTAAAAGAATAAATTATTATATTTTCACATAAACAATGTATTCTGTTATATTCGATCTTGTAAACACCTTATTATTGTTAGTCAATTCCGTAGTGCAGTGAAGGGTTGGCCGATAAAGCAGCTTTCTTTCACAAAAATAAATTGTAATCAATTGAGTTACAAGAGTCGGTAGAAACGATTTACAGAACACTTAGGTGTAAAAAAGTAAATGTTTTTTTCACCAACATTATCATTGCTTTATCACTTGTCAATCCACACGTAAAATTTTAGCTAGGCTTTCGTGCTTTTACTACCGCAGGTAAGTTAAGAATAAGTAATTTCTTTACCCAAGGAGATAAGTTTATCGAAGGTAGAGATATCTTACCGACAGTAGAGTGTTTCTCTTATCAATTGTCAGTAACCTTTTTTCCATAACCTCTTCTGAGCAAAGACTGTTTTACCGACAAAAATATTGACTCAAGGTGACGTCAAGCGAGCGACTTTTCAATAAACCAGAGTCTGAATAAACTAAGAAAGTGCGCTTAGATATACGCAAATTCGTTAGTCATACAAAAATAAACTGCCGTATGAAGATGTCTTTTCAAAGTGTCTTGCTTTTAAAACTACTTTTATGAAAGACCTTTTTTTCTCGATTAGCATCTTTTGTACTCGTTAATATCAAAAGATATTTTCAAAAGCATCTACTCTCTTGAAAATTCTCTTTAATGAGATGTATAAAGATTTTAGGGGTGTGCAAAATAATGCGAAATGATGGGCTCGGAATTTAAAAAATTCTTAAATTTTGGGTATCAAAACCGTTTCTTTTTAAAGAAGATAGACAAAATAAACTTTTTGTTTGCTGATGACATTTAGCTGAATAATAATGTATAAATATTTATTTTAGCTGATTCTGATTTCAGCAAAAACTGTTAGCGTTTAGAATTACTGAGAGTGCTTTTGCTAGTTTTGATAGACAATGAGTCATGATCATTAGGGAGTAAGGCAGTCAGATTCAGGAAAAAAGGTTGGGCGAAAAGAGTATCAGGTTTTAAGACCATCAATCTAGTGTCTTCGAATCTTCCCTATCGAGAAATCTGACACAGACAAAAAAAATAAGAACAAAAAACGAAAAAAGTGGATTAAACATACTTTTAATTTCTTCCCCAAAGAACTTATCTATTAAGATGGAGACTAAAAACTTCTGGATAGACGATTAATTAGATATTGTCGATCATTAATAACATTTAGTCTATGTCTTAAAAAATTCCTGTCATTGAAAATATTTGATTGAATCAAGTGAGATAATTTTATTGAATTCATAATACTTCGCACATATTGATAACAAGAATGACAATTAGATTATTAATATAAATTTCTTATAATATGAAAATAAAGTCTTGTAGTTTTTTTTACAGTGGAAAAATACAGCTACAGGTTGAAAGCCCTCGTAAGTTTCCATTGATTAGTCTATGAGCTTTAATATTTCAACTGCTAAACTCGATTTGCTATCTACCGTCTCTGGTCGATAACAAATTCTTTAAATAATTAGTGCAAAAATTGGAACTAGACTAAAAAAGTTTTTTTTTTTATTTCTTATTTATGCCTTTAAAATCTGAAATGTCTGGAAGATAGTTTATTGAGAGAATAAAATTGGCTATTCCCTGGTTGTCTTATTGAAATTTCTGGCTTCATAACCCATATACGTATCAGATATTCAAATCGATACGAGTGGTTTTGTTTAGCGTGTGAAACCATAAATTTTGATTACAACATTCCATGATGATGCAATTCAATTGAAGTGATAAAACCTATATTATAATTCCAATTTGTGAGATTGATTTCTTCTTTAAATAAAATTTTAGTAACAAAGATAAAAGAATTTTTTTCGAAAGGTTTAGATCAAGACTGACATTAAGGGCATCGAGCAAATAATTATATTCCCCGGGATTATTTGCACAGTATTTATTATAATACCTTGATAAAATTTTGGGAAATGATAAGGAATGTAATTATTTGTTCTGTCCGTAATTTTTGTCCTATCGAAGAAACTGGAAAAGGGTCATTATATATAATTCAATATCTTATAAAATCACTTTGATATGAAAGTATCAGCGACGTAATTTCGGAACTTTAATGCGTTCTCTGCTTTAATGTAAGCATTAGGAAATATAGATTTTAGTGGCATTGAAAAAAATGTTAATTGCGAAATGCTCGAGACTCAAGTGGCAAAAAATAGTCCAGAAATAAAACAAACTTTACTTTTAAGATTCTGTAATCTTTAAAAACTATTTTTAAATATTTGAAAACAATTTTCCCTCTGCGAATTCAATTTTTTTTAATTATAGCTGTTCTTGTTAACAGAAGTGAACATTTTTTAAATTAAGTTGAGATTATACTGGAAAAAAAT
This sequence comes from Synergus laeviventris, assembly GCA_032275145.1. NCBI lineage: Eukaryota > Metazoa > Arthropoda > Insecta > Hymenoptera > Cynipidae > Synergus > Synergus laeviventris. The sequence goes on along the minus strand of JAUESI010000033.1, from coordinate 6,282,062 downwards.
CTCTACTGCACCAGTAAAATCACTACTTTCGTAATTCACGACTCCTTCATTTTTCTCTATTGTGGTACTCTATCCAGATTATCTAGAGCAGCTCAGAGAAATTTCAATTATTCAAAAAAATACAGAAAAAAAGTTATAGTGGTATGAGGTGGAGGATATTTTTAATTTATCTTTGCACGAATAACAGTTAAAATTTACATAATTTTTATTTAAATAAAATGTAGTTTAAAGCATAAATCTTGATTTTCGTGCTGAATATATTTAATAATCTCTTATTTCGCATTATAAATTCTACAAAATATATGGATCACTGTCTGTCTGACCTAATATAGAGTGAACTACTGGAATATTATTCAATCTTATTAAGTTAGGACTTGAAAGAGATATCTGTTAGATTTTTTAAGATTATGAAAAGGCCAAGAATTTTGAATCCAGATTATATGTATAAAACAGTCCTGTGGGCGCATTGGACTCATCTATCACAATACCATTCGAACTGACCGTAAAATCCTAAAGGCTGAAATATAACGGAGGTTTTATCTGTTCCCATTTTCAAGCAGAAGTCTGAAGGTCCACGGAATTGACACTATTTTACCCACTTTTCATTGCCATCTATCATAAAGAACTATAAAATTTTCCATTCGAGCAAGTGTTCCTAAAAGATATTCTACTTTGAAAATAAAGATAGACATATGAAAAATTTAACGAAAATTTAAAAGGATTGAGAAAAATGATAAGGCTGCATTTAAAAGAAACAAAACATCAAAGGTGCGCGTCTTTATCATTATTTAATTTATACTTATGATCATTTTTAAAAGCTTTTTTTTTAAATATCTTAATTTTTAATCATTTCATTGTAGCCTTAAACAGAAACCTATCATAGAAACTGTTTCTATTAACTGACAGCTAAAATGTTTTTTTTAATTTTTAAATATTTTATAATATTTTAGAAGATTGTAGTACTTTGTATATTTTGAAATTATTTAAAAATCTTGAAAGCATCTATCCTAATTCCTTGAAGGACCTTAAAATTTCTAAAACTATCATTAAATCTTTTTAAATCCATTAAAATTCCTTAAAATTCCATGTAGCATTTTGAAATTCCTTTCAATTAAATTAACTTAGCAGAAATAAAATAAAATAAATAAATATTAATACCGGGAATTTTAAATCGAACTCTGAATCGCCACCCTGAAATTCTTAAATTATTTATCATTATTTTGAAATAGCTGGAAACCATTATTTCGATATAATCGTAAGCTCTCTTTTATGATAGGATGATTATTTAAAAAAACGCGATTTTCTATATGAGGATGAATTGATATTAGGAAATAAAAATGACTCTTGAGCAAAACAACTGAGTTTTCATACATGCCCTGAGCATTGATCGTTCGTTGTGCGTAATAACAATTACAAAGTGGTTAATGGAGAATGGCAAGGCAAACAATAGATCGCTTGCAAGGTTGAATTCGCAGCAGACCCGGGCAAAGTTTTTCAAGTCGACGAATAAATGGCTCTGTTGGTTCAACTCAGTGAAAAACAGCCAACTTGGGTATGATTTTACCTCGCGAATTTATCTCTTTAGAGATAGGTATTTTTGCAGGAATATCTATCTCCCTTCTCTTTCTACACTTTAACAAAAAGAACATCGTATTGTTTACACATATATGGGGCCATTCAATCAAGTTAAGTTTTTTTATCGACTTTTTTCACCATTTTTAACAGTGTCCTAGGCAGATACTCAACAATCAATATGCACAAAAACGTCCAACCCACGTGCTTTCTATATTATGCTGAAAGTCCTTCATATAAAATACAATTGTAATATTGTACACCCAACAAATTCTGCAATTATCAAACACGAATATACAGAAAAAAAATCCAGTTTTTTTTACAGATTTTGTTCAGTGTATATATATATTGTGGAGTATATATACTTCAATCAGATAAAACTATAGATATTTCTTTCAGACTTATCATGACGGAACTAAGATTTCGTTTGTTTTATTTCGTGGTGATTTTGGGAAAGCATTTTGAGATTGAAAGAAGATATGGCTCGCTGCCAAAAAGCTGTGAAATTGAAGCCGTAGTCCATCTGTATTTAATATATTTATCGCAATATTTTAAATTTTAGTTTGAAAAAAGGCCACGGCTCCACGTACTGAAACACGAATAGCTTTTTTAGCTATATTCGAGGAGGGAAAGAGGTCGTAGTTTTATCGAAATTTTTCTATTTTTGTTTTCTTCTATTCGTTACGAATAGATAACATACCTACTGGACTTTTCTTTAAATTACTATTTCTTCAGAACGTTAGAATCATTACACGATTTCTTTGTTTAAAATTCGCAGTCCTTTGAAAATTCATTAAGATTCATTCAATCTATCTTATTTGAATAATGCCATTATAGTCTCGAAACCCCAAGACAAACTGTAATTTTAAAAAAAGGAAAGGAAGGGAGGAAAACAATAGATTGTCCTGATTGTAGAGTCATGGCTCCATATTGTTACATAATTTATAATTAATTACGATTGCATAACCTGGAAAACCTAAATTTTATTTGAATTTATTTTTTTCCTTTTTTATGATCTAAACAATCGTATACCTATATATATTATCCAACAATTGTCGAGCCATATATTAAGCTTAACATCATCCATATTTAAATAATTTACCTTGAATTAATGTAAGGCTTCCCTTTATCGACAAAACGTGCCCTTATTTCGAGTAAATTAGTAAAAGTGGTGATAGTCATTTCTAAGCCAGACTAATCAGAACCTAGTAGGTGGTTGATTGTACTTGTGCAATTTTATCTAATCTTTATTATTACTGTTTCGTAAAGTCATTTTGACACTGGGTGGGAAATGCGTCGTAGCGCAAAGATCAATACCTCGTCTGATGAGACTCATTCACAATAATTGATGCGCTTGACTCGAGGTCGACTGAATTATTTTAATCTACGTCAAACTAGACTTATTTTCCTAAAAAGGACACATATTTAATGGTGCAGGGTGTGTAGTGTAAGGAAACCCTTAATATTCTGTACTCTCAATAGTCTCTCAATCACTCAATGACAATAATCTTCCTGAATTATACTCTTCTTTAGAATTGAAATATTTCCAAATTCAATGAATATAATGGCCTCATTTTTCTCGAAAACAGACTTGAAAAGCTCTGAGAAAATATAGGTAATGAATCCTTATTCTGTGTCAGGACAATAACCAACTCTTCTCTTTAGCAGTAAAAGCGAAAACGCTTCTCGTTTATTACTTTCTTCTCTTTTTTGTAATATAAAGTCAGATGATGTTGTCTTCATTCTTTCAGTCCATATTTTTTTCATTTATAATTAATCAGAATTTAGGGAATGAAACTAATCGTATCCAAAAAGTTTTTTTCTTTACTCGTATTAAAAATATGGACTAGAAATTCCACTTTGATCTACAATATGCAATGTAACACGAGATCATTTGTCAAAGGTAAAAACTTGGTTTTGCTTTTATAGTGACGGCATTCCATATGTTATAGAGATCGACGTCTTCTCTCAGGAGCGAACTATAATTTTAACTTACGAGTTCTGAGTTACGATTGCGTATGATGTGAAGCCTGAAAATATTTGCGAATTACCTAACTAATTTCTGCGAACTGCAAACTTCATGTAAATGAAACATTCAAAATTGGGTTAATGCTACTCAAACGTTGCAAAGTTCGTATCTGACAAATTAGAACATTACCAACATGTATACTGTCATTTTAAAAATATCAATGAATGATAAATCGAGTGGTTTTAATGGTAATTCCTCTTCATTATTGACGCTTATGATATTTGTATAAATAAATTTTTCCTCAATCCTGTGGGTCAAAAAACTCTATGAAACTCGAGATCAAGTGTCCGAAATTTGATGAAAATTTTCATCCGGAATGGGAAGTCAGTTAGAACGTGTACAACAGCGACAAATTTTGTACAGCTGCCGAGTTTGCAACAGTAGTCACTATCAATTCTCTGAACCAGAGGTAACCTTTGCAAACAGTCTAGCGCAGTGCTTTTAGCGAGACAAAGGTTTTCAAGGAGAAGTTGTATTTAAAATGTCAGCTACTTCATTACGTATTATTATATTATTCGTTGCCTAATACAATCATTTAGAATCTCTCTCTGTTCAAAAATATTCGAGTGCCACCTATTCACCACTTTAGCATGAGAAAAGTTTTAATTGAAATTCTGATAACTTATAATTAATTCATTATAAGTTCGTTCACCTTTTCTCCCAATATATAACCCGCTTCGAGAGTTCAGTTTTGCATTTTGCGATGTTCAAACAATTGAACTATTTCCTAAAGTTGATTTGAGATGAAAAATATGAAAATTACTTTTTCTTGTACAAAAACTGCCGAAAATTGCATTTCGGTAAAGTCGCCATTGATTTATCGGTTTCTAAGTATGTCTTGGAAAATGTCCTTGAACAATTTCAGGGACCTTCCTAGGAATATACATATACGTTCTCCTCGGATCCGGAAAATTCGTTTGAATTAGATTTCAAAAGATATCGAAAAACATGATTTGGTGCAAGCGTGTAATTTATTCGCCGATTTAAAGCAAACACTGATTACTACTAGATACATCATTTACGATATTTAAGAGAATATATATATGTAAGTAGGCGTGAAAAGCTTGTCAGAGAGAGTGTGATGAGAGGCTTTAAAATTCTGACTTTCGTGAGTCTCAAGGAAAATTGACATTGCCTAAGGCAATGATAGCAAAGGGACGTCACCCAATGTCAGAAATTTTTACATTCCGTCTCATGTAGTAGTTCAAAGTAAAATTGCACCGATTCTCATTCAAGCCACTTTCGTTTACATTGGAACATTTCCAATCTGTATGATTCTTACTGAAGCAGAAAGTGATCCTGTAAAAGACGGGTTTGCTACTCATTTTTAAAGAAAGTCCATCCGATTTTGATAATAAAAAGTCGAGTGGTGACCATATATAGATCTCAACTAAGTTTCTGGACCTTCGAATTCTTTCAGTCGATTGAGGAATTTCCATGTTATTGAGTGCTTCAACTTTTAGCCATTTCGGAAAAACAATTTGAAAACGATTTTTAATGCATTTTTTTCTCGAAAGATCGTTTATATGGTATATGGTATAATTATCAAATGTTTTTTCTGTATCAAAATTGACATTTGAAATAATAGAATTTCATCACTATATATAGCACACTTGAACAATTGCACATTGAAAAATATCTTCAGATTATTTTCATTGTCAAAACGATTGCTGTAAAACAAGTTATATTAATACAGAGAATACGAATTTTGCGAAATTTATTGAAATTGTAGAAATATTAAAGGATTTCACAGTAATTCTAAGGGGTTGTACCTGGTATTAGGATTTTATAGAATTTAAAGGGATTTGGCGAGATTTTTCATTGTATTTTCGTGAATTTAAAAGAGTTTGACGATATTTTGTAGGATTTTAAGCAATTTTAAGACTTTTTACGGTATTTTATGGGATATTAGGTAATTTTAAATACTTTTAGGACTTTTAAGGGATTCAAGGGGTTTTAAGAGATTTCATGGGGTTTTAAATAATTTTAAGGAATTGGATACTATTTTGTAGGATTTAAAATAATTTTAACGACTTTTAAGAAGTTCAAGCTATTTTATGAAATTTTATTTTGGATTTTCAAAACATTTGTAAGATTTCATGGGATTTTAAGTAATTTCAAGGACTTTAAACGGATTCAACAGATTTGATGAAATTTCATTGGATTTCCAAGAATTTTAAGAGATACAATAAGATTGCATGGGGTTTTAAGTAATTTTTGAAAATTTTAAGGTAATTCATGAAATATAATGAAATTTCATTGGCTTTTTTCGTATTTTAAGGGATTTGACAATATTTTAGGGCACTTTAAATATAATAAGATTCAGGACTTTTAAAAGATTCAACGGATTTTACAAAACTTCATTTAATTTTCAGAAATGTTAAGGAATATCATGTGAATATACGATATTTATAGGAATTTCATAGGATTTTAAGTAATTTTAAAGAATATAACGATATTTTGTGGAATTTTAAGAAAACTCAAAGAATATCAAGTGATTTGATAAAATTTTAAGGGATTTCACTAGATTTTGTAGAAGGTTAAAAGAATTTTAAGGTTGTGATGAAACTTATTGAGATTCCTGAAATTAAACAAGAAATACACGTTTTTATATTTGTTAGCAATTGCAATACAAATTATATACAGCGTTTTCTTCACGTTTTCTTACTCCTCATAGTAAATTCTAAAGATATTTTATACCCCAAAGTTGGATAAAAATAATGCAGAGAGAGTTGTTAGCTACATTAAAATTAGTGACTGCGTTTTTCACCTGTTTGCTGCTTTTAATCCCAGTCCGACAAAAATCAGCTTTGAGGTTTATACTCCGAAACTGAATATTCAGAGCTTTGTTAAAAATTCACGCTGGTTAGATAAAAGTAGGAGAAGTTATATAATAAGATTTTTTTTTCATACTATAATAAAGCGGAAAATTACATGCGCTCAACAAAAAATCTAATGTCTTTCACGTTTATAGTATAGTATATATAATATATAGTATATACGCTGTTTTCTACAATAGATAGTCGATGCCTTATCCGCTTGCAACCCACGACTATAAATGCCAGTATTGTTCTCTTGTGGTACAACAACGAATAAGGCTAATGTTGACGACCTATGTATATATATACTCTTATATATAATATATATATGCATTCACTTAACTTCCAAGTGCGCTCTGACTTTGTTTTAATCAGAAGATGAAGAAACATAAATTACGACATTTCTTATCATGCGAAATAAGAAAAAAAATGTAAGAGAAAAAAAAAAGAGTTTCCACCTCGAAACTAGTTTGCGAGCCTCAGAGGAAAACACTGATGAAGTGTGCTTTCAAAATGTAAAAGGTAAATTGTAGGAGAAGTAAATTGAAAACTTCTTTTCGCTTTCTCTCCAGTTAGACTACTATTTCTGAAAAATAATGAAAACTTCAGAATATAAAAATGACTTGTCATGAAGATGAGTGGAAAAATAGAGAAAAAGATAGAACAAAATATTTTTAACGGTCGAAGAATATATGCGGTTCTCATTTTTTTATTTTAACATCCGAACAATCATTTTTTTACAAAGCTTATTATTGAGAGGTCAAATATTCTGCTATTAAAAATTCGTTGTTACTTCTGTGGAAGTGAAATTTCCTGAAATTTTTTTTTTTTAGAAAGAATTGAAAAAACAATTTAGATTAATATCGTCTTTGAAAAGGCAACACCATGGATCTAACTTTTGTCAACTTTTCAGGAGAAAAGAAACCGGTTAGCGTTCAAAGAAGTTAGCAATGCCTTTGTGTTCAGATCCAAACGATTTTAGCGCGATTTTTTTTTTCATTTTCGATTTTTCTTTCACTTTCCTACGCGTTGCGAAATTGTCATCAAAATGTTAGATACGTGGTGTTGCCTCTTAAGTAACGATGTAAATAAATTATTGATGACGACATAATATATTTATCTGATTTTAGTGAACTTTTGAATGAACTAATTTTTTATATTGATTACATTTTAAACTAGAAACAGGGTTAAAATATTGATGCCTATTTTTATTTCTAATTGGGACAATATTTATGGATAAAATCAAATTGGGATAAAATATTTTGTTCATTTGAACATTCAAAACTTCTGGTTCATGCATGTTCGATCTTCCGGAATCTCAGCTCTGGAATTTCGAACACTTCCTGTGGTATGCATTATTAGAGAGATAATACCATCCGAGCAGCTCATAAGCCTGATTGAGTTTAGGTTTAATAAAAAATTCAAGAATGTAGGAGACGAGATTAAAAGGATCTGTCATAGACCAGTCCCAAAATTCTTATAGAATAATCTAAATATTCTTCTATATCTAGAGCTAAGAAAATAAAAATGTTTATTCAATTTTAGGAAAATAAATTTTTTTTCCATATTTCGCGCTAATTAGTTTAAATTAGCTCAGGAGCGTTTCCGTAATATGTTACGTATAAAAAAATCAGAAGTGAATTAGTTAGAAGCTGCTCGAACCTATCAAATCAGATCACGTCACGTAAGGGTGCTTTATAAATTGAGCAGAACTTTCGTAACAAATTGATCTAGTTAATCCTTCTTTCTCTCCTGTCGTATCCAATGACTTCAAGTACTTTCGAGAAATAATTAATTCCCCAATAGATTATTCTCGCATTCTAAGATAAAAAAAAACATCAGGGGTTACGATCGTATAAGATAAAAATATTTGCTACTAAGAAAACATTTCTGATAATAAAATTCAAATTTTAAACGTTTTTAAAATCACTATAAAAGCATCTGAAAATAAGCTCTGAATATATTTACTTCCGACTTCATGACATTTAAAAATCTGTTACAATATGGTTGAAAAAATGCAAATGAGCAAAATAAATTCGAGCATTGAGAATAATTCTGTATGAATGAAACCTCTAATTGTCTATTGTTATTTTTAGTTGGAATAATACTTATAAATAAAATAGGATTGGGCAAAATTATTTCGTTCACTTCAATGTTCAAAACTTTTCGTAGATTCTTTCTCAATATAAGTGGTGAAATAATTTCTTCTTTAACAAAAGGAAATTTAAAAAAAAATGTCAAGTGTTCATTCATCAACGAATTTTTCAAGCAAACTCAAAATTTTCGCTCGTTTCTAGTAAATTCTTCTCCTTTCATGTGTACATATATATAGGTATCTAAGAGACATAGGAGACGTATGAGAAGCGACCGTAAGTAGGTTCCAGAGAATTAATTATCTCGATAATCGATTTCTCGCAGACTTACTACCTTATTATACATGCTATACTCAGGAGTCCTGAAAATAAACTGCATGATCTTACTTTCTTCAACATTGTTGTTCGCCAAATTCTACATTAATTTTAATTCATAATGACAATCTTGTTTTTGGCGATTATAATCATTTTTATTGAGATTAATGATTATAATTTTGAGATAATGCGCTTTCAATTAATCTACATTGAATTTTAATTAAAATTAGGTGTCGTTTAACTCCCTGCTATGTGTATGTCCTAGACAGTTATTTTATTAGTTTATAAATATTTTAGAAATCTAAACAGGACGAAAGCAACATAAAAAATCCTAATGACCATTAAATCAGTTTTTAAAAAATTAAAACCGTAACATTAGTATGGAAATTTCAAATCTTCTGTACGAAATAATTAGTCACGTAATAATTGCATGGCTGCCTACGCCTGTGAGATGTATGTGCAAATTATTTCCACATCATCAAGTTTGCGCATGAGTAAATTTCACAAGGTAACATACAGGTCTTTAATGTTTAGATTGTTTAAATTATATAGTTATAGCTCTGCAAAGCATAGTTTTGGTAAATTTCTTTTTGAAATTATTCTAATATTAATTTTAAGAGCGAATTTAATAACCAAATAGACATCTACTCGAAAATGGGAGGTATTATATTATAATATATATCAGTCATATATATATATATAATCGGCATAGCACTCTGAATTCGGGTAGCATGTTGGGAGAGCACACTTCCAACATCCTTTGCGTCACTGGGTTACATCCCGTATCAACTGTGATTTATGCTTTCTATTTCCCGAACAGTGACCGTATAAATTTTCATGAACCCATCAGGAAAATAAAATTAGGAAGCACCGCCCGTATGTCGTTTATTGGGACGTAATTTTTGCAGTTTAAAATGGCTAGCGAAACTGACTTCTTTCTTTTGGTGCTGTGTGGAAACTTGGATAAATGAAAAAGAAACAAATACCAACCTTTGCTTTACCAGAAAAGAACGCAGAGCAAACAAAGAAAAATACTTGCTTTGAAAGGATACTGAATTTAGTAGGTTCATATATACTTTTCTCAGTTTCTCGTTCGAATTTACGACTAAAATGAAGACATCGACTTAATTCTTAGAGAGAAGGGTAAAGTTCCCATTTTTCGAACATTCTCCCTATGTAGGTTGTGGTAAACAAGAAAGGAACTTGCTTTTCAGACGTTCTCATTGAATAAGAATGACGAGTGTACCCAAATAAAATTCGATTGACCTATAAACTTATTTAACTTGGTGAATTTGTTAGATTTCCACCACCAAATTTCACAGTTATTTTCCAATTTATTGAAATAAAGATCTTGAAAATGATAAATGAATGATAACATCACATTTTAAAAAATTTTATATATACGATTCCTGATTCGAATTTATGTCCTAGATTTATTTAAATTTCCTATTATTTCTGGATTTTTCCCAGTTTTCCCAATTAGTAGAAACTCTATTTTAATCAAACCTTTCTATAAGTATTGAAAGATAATAATCATTAATAAAATATTCGGAAAAGGTGCAAGATATGATACAGAATTAAAGCTAAATAACGCCAGAATCAATAAAGCACATTCTTTGGGAACTCTTAAATATGTCAATGGAGTTATTGATTACATTAAACAGTTTGGAAAATGAATTATGGAAAGTTATAGAAAATTTCCAAGAGAGATAAAGCAAAATTTCATATCGTCAGTCACTAAAAATGACACTCTTATTGAAATTTAAATTTCGATTTTCTACTTTAGCGAGAAAAAACCGCTATGCACATGACAAGAATTCATTGTTGAAAAAATTACTTTTGCAAGATTTATGCTCCTCTGAGCATACTGGCATAAAGCCAGGATATAAAATTAATGAAGATCGACTACCGAGGAGAGAAACTTGGCTTTGGAACTTAATAATGGCCAAGTTTCAATCGCGAGTAGGCCCGCGAAATATCTTAAAGTGTCAGAAACATTTTACCATGTTAGGTTGTGATTTTAGCTAACTTTTAACGAGTTCAAACTCTGCGTCATGAAGCTGATGCTTTTTGAAGTAAACGAACATTTCAGTGGCTTTTGTGGCGAGGAGTTTCGATGTAATGATCAATTACAAGTTTTCATCCATAGAATTATTTTCTCGGTATACAAGATTTTCGTCTATAGTAATACTATGACAAAGGCAAATAACCCATGTGGAAACCTTTGATGTGTAAACTTGTAGTAGACACTCTAAAGGATCTACAGTAGGATTCCACAAGGGTAATGTAGGATATCCTTTGAGCTACCGGATATCTCAGAACTTGACTCTTGTAAGTGATAATGTTTTTAATTGAATTAATCCGATATTAAAATCCAATAGATCCAATTCAATAGAATATTGATCCAAAATTTTTTTAGTTTTTGTTATTCCTTTACTTTTGAATTTAAAAAAGGCTGAAACATAGTTCAATACATTTCAGAATGTTTTCCTCGACAACAAAAATTATTCCCTTGAATGCGATCACCTTTTTGATTTCACAGCCTACTGCAATATCTACAGTCTACACCCCAACGTCAACAAATTGAATCACTGCCTCTTTCGAGTTTTCAATCCAGTTTTTTTAAAACTTGTTATATCTTTTAGACTTATTCCTGAAAGTAGTTAATTCATATCAAACGTGTGCATCGATTTCTAACAAGAAGACATAAATAGAAGGCTAATTGTTACTCATTAAGGCTTCATTACTTAGGAAATTATTTTTCACTGTTTTCAAAGTAGAATTAAGTGCTTAATTTTTCTTAATGGAATATGTAATAATATTCGTTGCGAGTATCGAGTTTCATGAATAATTCAATCAGTTTCCGATTCTGAAGCTATAAACCCTGGTTATCTGAACTATTCCAATTTTCCAAGATTTTGAGCGAGGTCATCCATTTTATCTCGGACTTGGATTCGAAAGGAGTCGTCAGTCTTATACGGAACGTGTAACTTCAGGTCAGTCTAGTTTAGCGAATAGATCACTCACTACTGTACGATCGCGTCTAATCGTCAAAGCTATACCTAATGTTTTTTACGCTATGCTGACAATGATAAATAACCTGCACTTCGACTATCTATATGATGAATCTCAAATTTTCACTGCTGACCAGTCTTTGCAAAGACGGCGCAAAACGTTCCCTGAATCATATCGTAATCGTCACTTTTTTTCTAGTGGAGGAAACTTTTTACTTAAGGTCAATATAGAGGCAGATTCTTTTCAAAAAGCTTATACTTTCAAGACATCCTTTCATCCCATTTCTTTCAAATGATTCAATATCGAAAAATTTTGTATTGAAAAATTAATGATAGAAGGTACAAATTAATAAACGAGATAAACCAAAGGAAGGGTGTTAGATGTATTTGAAAGTATTTTCTTGCCTTTTTGTGTAATTAATCTCTCGTTTTTGCACTCCTTTTCCTGAAGAGATTCAGAGGATTAACATCTTTGTAACATCTTACAAAATATCGTTATATTCCTTTAAAATAGTTTAAATCTTTTGAAATCTTAGGAAGTTTCCCTAAATTCTTTCAAATTACTCAAACTTATTAAAAATCTCATTAAATCCCTTTACATTTCTTTATATTCTATAAAATCACTATATCTGATAAAATTTCAAAAGACAAGTTTTCGACAATAATGTCATTTTCGAGATATATGGTAACATCACTTTTTTAAGATAACCAGCAAAAGGTTCAAGAGGTTTCTGATGGGGGTTTTACGGGATTTTAAATCTTGACGTGGAATTTCGAGGACTGTAAAGGAATTTAAAAGGTTTCTAAGATTTTATGACATTGTTTAAGGATTTAATGAAAGTTTATGAGATTTCTAATAATTTTGAAGGATTTCAGGAATTTAACAGAATTTCAAAAGATATTATTTCAGGGAATTTCATTGAGGTATTTCAAAGATTTTAATGATTATTTAAATGTTTAGAAATTTTTACGAATTTAAAAAAAATGGATTCCAAGAGATTATTGATTTGCATGTGTTTTTATCGAGTTTTGAAATATTTCATGTGGTTTGTAGGAATTTAAAGAATTTTTAACGAATTTTAAGAAATGTCGAAGGTTTTCGTGAAATTTTAAAGGACAAGCAAAAACTCAGTAAAAGAAAAAAAACACATTGCTTTGTTTGTTTGACGAAAAAAATTCTTTGAATTAAACAAAGTTTGTTTTATTCAAATAAGTCATTTAAAAGCCAATAAAATTTGCAACAACAATGAATGCGAGATTTTCGAGAGATTTCATATTACAACACTGTTTTAATATAGGAAATAGGAGTAATCTATATTGGTAATTTCCTCTGAAAAAATAAAAGTAGTATTATTTTATGGACTACAGAACAACAGTTTTTCAAAATACCTTGAAAGCTCTCACCTTTGATGACTGATGTGCAAGAGTCAGCACCTTTTTCCTGAGGCAAAAATGGGTTTTATCCTCTCTGCACTTAGAAATATTATACCTCTGGTAGTATCGCATTAGTCCCTTGAGTGACATCTCTAACATAACCTCGGTGTGTCGTGTATCCCTAAAGGCCTGTGGCAACACTCAGCAAGAAAAACTTGAACGAGAAAAACAATATCATTTTCCAAATCTTATTTAGCTCTTTATTATTATTTGGGGGCTATCATCAAAATGGGTCTTTAAGGAGTTGCCATAATTTCTTCTGTTGGTGTTTCATCCTTTTTTACATTTCCACTTATTTCATAAAATGAATAAAGTGTCCCTTCTCTCTTTGCTTTCAACATTTAACAAATTCCCCTATATTTTAGAAGAGTGTACGTAAATAACAAACTTGGTGCATTTACCACTCAGCTGCAGATTTCGGGCTATTATCTTTCAGCGTCAGATGGTGCGTACCGAGAGCGTATATTAATGCAAAAAGTATAATAAAAGACTAGTAACTGATGCAAGGTTGAATTCTGCAATAACTGACGAGATGCCAATTGGAAGTTTGCCAGGAAGTCAAGTGTTTCACCGCACTTAAACCAACAAATGCAACAGATGCAATAGATGCAACAGATTCATTTTGAGTGAATAGCTTAGACACTGTTTTTCAGATAATTAAATATCCTTAAAGATTCTGGAATTGTAAGATGAGGTAAAAGGTAGAAATAAAAAAAGAGAAAATGATTCGAATCATCTGACTGGAAATCAATACAGCAGCCTGCTGTGAAATGTAGTTAATCAATTGCTTTATTCGTTGGCTTGTGAATTTCGCAGAAAATGAGGTTTCGTTCCAGGGGATGAACAATTTTCAGAAATTACACGTCACCTTCATTCTGTCTCATGAAGACGACTTCCGGCGTCGAGTTAAACTCGATAACTCAGCGTTTTGCCGCTTTTTAGCACGTAAATGGATTAGATAATCGTTTTTACAGTTAGACAGAAGTTTCCTGGAAAACGGTCTCAAAAGGTCTGCAATTTTCTTTGTAATAGCATTTCTCAAAAAACTTATATTTGATAAGAGTCATCACAGATCGTCACCTATTTTTTCTTCTACTTTGAATATGTTCTCTTTTTTCACCTATTTTGGACATTTGTTACCTTTTTACTTGTTTTCAATTGATACAGTTAAATATTCGTGGATTTTAAAATAACTTTTCCGGATAGTCAATCAAAGTATTTTTATTTAATATTTGCAATTTTTTTATTGAATTGAAATTCAAGTCTTTTTGATTCTTTTTTAATACTGAAAAAATTTTAATCCTGCGAAGTTCGTATTTATTTGAAATCTTTTCCAATTCTTTGCAATTCTTTAAAATCAATTAAAAAGCCTTACAATCTTTGAAATTCCTTCAAGTTTCTTTAAATCATTTACAATCTTCAAAAATCCTTTTCAATATTTAGAAATCACTTAAAATATCTTGGATTTTTCTATGATGGTTGAAATCTTGTTAAATGCCTTGCATATTCTTAAAATGCGAAGTTCTTTAAAATCATTATAACCACGTCTTAAGAACATTCAAAATATCTCCAAATCTTGTTAATCGCTCAAAATTTTCTTAAATTCCTCTTCAATTCTCTTTAAATCATCTTGAATTATTTTTATTGAAATTGTTTTTATATCTTGAGAATTTATTATATTATATTATACCTGTTTCTCGTCTATTTTGATAAAAACATTCGCCTATTCTCCTTTTTAAATGACTCCTGATAAAGTCAAGAAAAAAGAACTTTAGTTTCTCAGAATATTGTCATGGGAAAACTCATAATATACTTAGAAATGACGCCCCAGACATTAGAATTGTTGGGTCTTAGAATTAGAATAGTATTTTGAAGGAAATAGCGATTACTTTCGGAACAAGATGGATTTGAAGGTCAAGCATGTGGCTACTGGCTCCACAGTTCAATGGGATGCACAAAGCGGATTCTGAAGTATCTCAACAATACCTATACAAACATAGTAAAGTCCAGGGAGTTAGAGCTTTGCGAGTATTTGTTCAATTTAGTACTAGTTGTATCCGCTAAAGGCTGGTTGCATCTCCTGAAAGGAAGCAAGACACCTATGGAAGGAATTCAATAACAAACTCCAGGATATCGTTGGTGTTTGTTTATAATACTCGACTAAATAATATCCAATAATAGCTCGAATTCAATTAGAAATCTATTTAATTTATTGAGATGAAACCACATTTAAAATTGAGTATAAGCCCCTTGATTTTCTTGGATTTGCTTCTCCTCTTGAAGTGTTTATTTTATAAATCAAGAGTTCTCCAAGTGGAAAGCTAAAGGATAAAGTAAATTGAGATTGAACTTCTCCAGTCCTCTTAAAACCTAAAATTGACACTAGATTTCTCCAAATTGCTTATTGCTTTTACATATATTCTATTAGCTGCTTCAAGGCAGCTTCATTCACTATTGATGTAGCAATTTTCCGGGAAACACTTGAAAATCTTTTCTGTGCCCTTATAGGTTGACTTTCCTCGTAAGATTTGATCGCATGGGTAGACACGTCTCTTCACATCTAAAGGTTGAAAATGGCAACGGTGAAGTAACTTTTGCTTCCAGAAAATTATTTTCTGCCACGTTTACAGTTACCACCACCCGTAGCAATACAAAGCGAAAAGCTTCCCTAGCCTTATTTTTGCCCCACTTTTCACGTCTACAAAGAGAAACCTAATTTCTTGCTTAGAAGCTTCTTTCATTTTCTGAAACAATTTTAATAGAATAATATTTCATAAAATAATATTTAAGTAGTGCAAGAACTCTTGTTAATAACACAACTCAGTAGATCAAGTCAATATTGATCAGACGTTAGAACTAATTTTTCTTTTTCTTACTTTGATTAATAATTTGAAATATGATCAGTACTTTATACAAGGTACATTTCTCTCTCAAAAAGTTTCTTATTATTTTCTTCGTTCTTTTTAAACAAGAAATGAGGTCAGGAATTAAAGGTCGCAAACACTAGAGAGTTAGATTTTCAAGCAGTTACAGAAGCATAATGGTTATTACCTCCTAGTGAGAATTGTTGGCTCCCATATGACAAAACGGATTACAACCTATGTAGGGCCAAATGCGCTCAAGTTCAGCTGTTTAATGACCGGTGAAAAAACTTCGTGTCCTTTGGAGGCTGACTCCTTCACTTAACGTTCTACTCACTCGAATTTATAACTTGTCAAATGCAGTGCCCTACTTTTCCGAACAATCTCTACTTCGCAGAATGTAATAGCTTTTCTTTGAGGAAATTCTATCTTTTTGCCATTCATCCAGTCACATCGGTGCACTTTATGGTACTTTGTCACAGATCCTGAGAATTCCACACTCATAAATTTTTAATATACAGAGGGGCTTTTCAAATAGAGTAGATTATTCAGTAGAAACATCAAACGTTGATCAGACAAGACCAATGATAGTATTATAAATAATTTGCTATAACATTTTTACTTTTACTTGAATCATCAGTTTTCTATGTACAGAAAAAGGCAGATTCTCAGGAAGAATTAATTATTCAGTAGAACGAGTCAGTATTGATCAGACACGTCTGGGAATAATTCCTTAATTTTTTATTTAATCAAGGTTGAGGTATCATCTGAATGCTAAAAATATTCTGCTGGAATTCGCATTGCTGTAAATAAACAAATCATGCTTAATTTTCAATAAATTTTACAAAGTCCGAAATGTAAATATAAAAATTAAATTAAAAGTTTAATGGCCGAGTATGATTACATTTTCTATCTTTGCTAAGTAATATACTACAAAATTAGAATCTACCTT
Source organism: Synergus laeviventris (assembly GCA_032275145.1). NCBI lineage: Eukaryota > Metazoa > Arthropoda > Insecta > Hymenoptera > Cynipidae > Synergus > Synergus laeviventris. The sequence continues at coordinate 6,264,973 of JAUESI010000033.1, read as the reverse complement.
TATATCGTATATTTAAATTGTGTTTACTCTGAGAAAGGCTATCAAGGTGAGTCTTTACGATCCATCATTATCATCAAAGTACCCTTGCTAGTTTAATTATTCAGAACATTAGTATCGAACGTGCTCTGTCGCACCAATGAAATTTTAATTATTTCCAGAGGATGTTTTGTAATTAAACACTAGTATTTAGCATCGCATTCTAGCGAATTCATAATTATTGCCAGGTGCTGCATTTGTCCAGAGCATTAATCTTTTGGAATTACACCGGTCTGCTCTGATGGAAACACCTGTTCCATGGTTTACTATTTGTTTTTAGGACGCTCTTTTTCCCGGAAATATATCGCATTTTCAATCGTAAACTAGTGGTAGTAATTTTCAGTCGCGAGTCATATAATCGGAAATAAGGCTTTTAAAAATTGATGACAGTATTACCTTTACTGATACAGGCGATTTGAGTATCCAATCATTAACCTTCTTCATCTCCTAGATTTTCTATTTCTATCTCTTGAAATCTTTTGAATTATTTTCAAATCCTTTAAAAATAAACTGTAAGATCCCGTCAAATTTCGTAGACAAAAAGTAACATCAGTACCTTTTGTTAACTTGCTGTATCGGTGCTTTTTGAGAAAGTGTGAAAATTGTTGTAGTTCTGCGTGATGTCCGGGTGAAGTTTTTACAAAAGGTCTTGAGTGAAGAGCATGCTTGAGAACAAGGGTAATCTGCTTCTTCGAGCTCTTTCTCCCTTGCTCTTTCTCCGATCCCAGTGTAGAATAACAGCTCACTGAAAAGGCTGAGTCGAAGATGAGACATTGAGATAGTGGATATAATTATACAGATCCGCTCCAGATAAATTCAGATGCAGTAACGTGATCATCCAAGTAGTTTCTCTTTAAATCCCTATAGTACTTATAGATATGGAAAAACCACTTTCTGCCAAAGTTAAACTTAAAAATATGAAAGTTTTCTGTGACAATAGAGGGCAGTTGTTCATGATTGATATGTTTATCTGGCTTGCATTAACAGAGTGAAAGTTTACATGAGTTCTCTTGTTGACAAGAGTGGAAACTTGTGATATCTGATGTTTCAAATCTCCTGCACGTGTTTCGTGGATGTCCATAAATTAGACAGAAGTACCATTCTTTTCATACTTTTCTAGTTTTCACAAACATCTCATTCCAGCGAAGATCGTCTTATTCACATACTTGCTAAACGTTACTCGGATTTTAAAAAGAAAGAAACGGGGAAGTTCCCAAAGTGTCGTTACCAAAGGGGATGCGAAATGTGTACATGACACGAAAGCTGGCTGCATCTATATATGTATTCACATATATAAACGCAGTCCTTATTTCCCGCGAGTCTAACCTTTCTTTATCTTGATTACTCTGAAAAAGATTTGCCCTTCCTACTTCCTCTTGACTAGGTGACACTAGACTGGATTGGACGTGGATATCGATCGAAGGTTCTTCAATCTGGAGAACAGTTTAGGCGGAAGAAGGGAAGGAGTAACTTGTCACTTCTGTCTATTCTTCTTTTTTTTCGATCAGAGGTGTACTATGTAGCATGAGGAGTTTCTAACAGAGAGTAGAAGCTTATTTCAGTCATTATACTTTCGGCTGTGTTTCCTAGATAAATTGTTGACTTCCAGCGCCAGATTTCAGTCTCCACGATCGATAGATGTATAAGAATCCTTAGTTTGTTTTGAAAGAGTGAGTTTCGCCTTTTTAAATTTACAATAATCATTGAGATGATATTAATAAATTCACAAAACTTTTAACAAGAATGTGTAACTTCCAAGGTTTTTAACTGAAACGTTTTAGCAACTTGAGGAGACTTTTTTTTTGATTCAATTACATTTTCTATCAGGAAAATCATAACTGTATTTTATATGCAAAACATCCCTTCGACTGCAGAAGATTATTTTGTCTCCTAAAAAGTTTTTCGTGAAAGAAAACATTGTTCCTTGAATCTTGAAACTTCTCTCTGAACTGGAAATGAAACTTATCATTTTCAGTTCGCAAAGTAAACTCTTGAAGTTCCCTTTGGCATTGAAAACAGATTTAAGAATCACATCGCAGTAAGTGCAATCGATATTTTAAAGCTGGGAAAACATTTATTTGGGCTCGGCTGACCGCTCCATCGGCAATTGTAAAATAAAATCTTCTTATGCTTCTCTCCTTTCCTGCCAGCAGCTTACGAGGAAATGTAATTTAGGGATTTAAGATTTAAGTTTATTTGCCAGCTACACATCTGGATTTGATACTTCGATGAATCGTAATTCGGTTCATCGGCTTTTGATATCCTTTCATATCAGATTTATTCCTTATCAAAAATATAAATATATGAATATATCATAAACCGAATGGTACTTTATTCCATTAACCTTCGAAATAAAATTGCTTTAGAAAAATTTCTCTTGTAGTAAAATTAGATCTTCTAGCTTTGTTTGTTTGATCAATAATGTAACAAATTTGATTTATATAATCTTGTCTCTTGAACCTTTTAATGTCAGCAGGTTCGCGGTACTCTAAACTCTATATATATTCCAGACACAGATAATAGAGGTTCGCTTTAATATCATTTTGTTGCTATTGTTCTTGGAAAACGATAAATTCACTTTGAAGTTAGAAGACCGTCTTTGTGTAGAGTGAATTTACATGTAAGAAACTTTACTCTCTTTGATGATTTTGAGTTCACAAAGAACTTTTTCTTTAGAAACCTTATAAACTTTATAAACATACTCTTCTATCTAAAATTATATCAAGACAATGCCCTTAACGGAAATATTCTATTCACTCTCTTCCGAAAATCGTTTTATCTTCAAGTTCACCTTAGAACAGAAGTCAGATTGTGAATGTATAATATTTTAACGCTCAATAGGAATTCTAAGTGGGAGAAATTTAGACCTGAGGGGAACTTTTGTTCGAGTCGAGTGTATTCATTTATGCTCTTATTTTGAAGGTACTCAATTGGAAGAAGAAATTGGATATTTTAAAACTGAAAATGCGTATTTCAAATGTTAAAAAACTTATAGTTTCAGGAAAGGTACATAAATTGAATCAATCAAGAGTATAACTTAACTATACAAACCTATTTATTTTGAATGAATTCACCTATTTCATCTATTATTGATATTAGAATGGTAGGATAATTCCAGGTCATTTGCGGTTTGAAAGAACTTTTTCGAGTATTTATTAAAATAATAAGGAAAGTCAATCTTTTAAAGCTGAAAATATTTTATATTTTCTATGTACTTACTTTTTTTAATCTTTTAAAATCCTTTTAAAAAATTGTAACCACCATCAAATTGTGATTCAGATGTTAAGATTCTTTTTTTCTTTCAAAAATCACTTTTTCTATTATTTAACAAAAGTAGGGATACTCGGTTGACTGACATTCCAATATTGCAACGAGATCTACTTTCGCTGAATAGAAAATGTTAATCTACTATTTCCATAAAATGCGAAGTTTAATGAGACTTTCTGAATTGGAAGTTGCATTGTGGTAACAAAAAAATGGTATACATACAAAACACCGACAAACTTCTGGGAGATCGTTATGCTAAAAAGGATGATCGTTAGGCCAACCAGAAGTAGCAGTTTCAATGGACAAAAAGAAAACGAGCATATTTACTCAGCGTTTGGAACTTGAACGTGGTTAAAAAGAATCCCTGCATAAATTGCATGAGGAGAGTATAAAAGTGGAATAATGTCAAT
>JAUESI010000033.1:6208019-6248711 GCA_032275145.1 Synergus laeviventris | reverse complement strand
TTTAAAAGTTTGTTGAAATTCCATAAAATCTTAAAAACCCTTAAAATCCTGTAAATCGTTTTAAATCACGAAAATTCCCGTAAAATTCTTTAAAAATGGCTTGCAATTACTTTAAATCACTGAAAAGTATTTTTAAATCTTTAAAAATGTCTTAAAATCTTACGAAAATCCTGAAACTCGTTTGAAACCTATTTCTGAACTACTTTTATTTCAAAAATTATCTTTTCACCTTTTTTAATGACAATAGGTACTTTGATGACTAATATTAATTTTTTTACGCATTCTTTGTAACTCAACGGCGCTAGTTTTTTCTGAATTCAAATTGAAATTCTTAAAATATAAAAAAATCTAGTTTTTCAATGAATTTTAATATTGCCATAGAGAAAATTATGAATGCCGCAACCTATTAAACATTCTGAAAAACTGAAAAAATATCTCTTTTTCATCAGAAATATGTATTTTTCGAAACTAAAGTCTTTTTCATAATATAAGTCAATATATAATCTACTACAGGGCCGATTTGAAATCGCAACATGTCCCAAGAAAAATACACTAAACCACCCCACCCCCCACATGATTATTAGATCGTATTTGTATTTTAATTCAGATTAAATTTTGTTAAATTACTTCCAAATTTTGCTCTTTTTTTTTCATTGTATCGGCCCACACGACGACCAGCCCACCGTGATTTTTACCGATTTCCCATATTACCAAGCCGTGCCTGAATCTACTAATTTCATGAACAGCCTTTCACAAGACACTCCTTCAATCTCCCATTAAGCCACAATATCAAGGTTTCGATCACACTCAAGTTAAAGGGTACGATCTTCAGACCTTGATAAGAGTCGAAATTGTTCCAGCGGATTGGTGGAAACGATTTCACACACGGTGAAGGATGCGAGTCGGCTGGCGCGAGTACCGACGAGGAAGCGTGGACGACAGGGTTGTTTGATGGGCGGTATGCGAGGGAAGGGATGTGCGGATTGTGGGGTGTCGGGGACAGGAGGGTTAGACACGGGGTGGTTAGGGTGTGTGCAAGTTTCTAGATGCGCGAGGAGGAGCGCGGAAGTGGCCACCCGTTGGAGGGGGTTATCCGAGTTCGGTGGGGTTGAAAACGACCGGGGGTGGAATAGCTGGGAGTTGAAGCAGCTGAGAGCAGTGCGAGTAGGTCACACCGTCAACCACCATCGGAGTAAGTGCTCGACGAAGAGCTCGTGACTGCCCATCGGTAAAAAATTCCCTTCCTCTACTCGTCATTTTTCTACGTCTTACCTTTCGTCACGGTCGTAAACACCGTCGGCAAAACAGAACTGAAATCAGTCGCCAAACTCGGAAATTGCAACGCGTGTGTCAGAAGGATTCGTACCGGAGTGAGAAAAGTGGGTGGAGGTGGTGAAAACGCGTACGATCCTCGACTTCCGTAGTAGAAGTGAAGATGCACAAGAGCCAGTTGCAACTTCCAAATCGAGTGGGGAAACCGGAAATTAAAAGTCAAGGAAGAAGCACGAAAGAAAGATCCTTTGCCTGTTGGTACACAAGGGTCACACCGGAACACGATAATTGCTTTTCCAGTTTTTAGAACTTGGCTTCAAGTGGTCACGTTGTCTTATCTACTAATGTGCTGTACATCGATTCTTTTGAATAATAATTGAGAAGAGATAGTCGGATAAGGATCGACTTATTTGATGATTTATTCAACTGATGTCATCTGGTCTGATCACTTCTGACCTGATCTGTTTGGATAAGATATAATAGGAGGACTTGGTACCGTAGAAGTGTCTTAACAACAAGTGATTTTTGAGCAACGATTCAAGATCGTGATTGGTTGTTAGCAACCTAACTAATGAGACACCGATGTCTTTACCGAGACCCAAGAAATAATTGTTGAGCTTAGTAGATCCAGTTCCCTCGTTTATATCGTAATTTGTACTCCTAAGTGAGAATTGTTGCTGTTGAATTGTTTTCGAGCAGTATTGTCGTTAATCGTTGAATTTTACGCTATTCGTTACATAATAGAAGAGTACAGAGAAGTACTTGCATAGATTATTCCAGAGGCCTTTGCGTCAAACAGCGAAGTCATTGTTACACCCGGCATAGCCACCCAGACGTACATATGTGTCGCGTTCATCGATCTTGAATTGATCAACAATGACAAAGATGTTTATTGCGTATTTTTAAGAACATTACATTTTGTTCTGCAGCTTTCAAGTTCAGCTTCCTAGAAATTTGATAAAACTTGTGATCGTTTTGAAGTAGCATCATTTTACAAAACTACAACTCGAAAGGAGTATAATCGAAAAATGCAGTGAGGTGTTTTGTGAATTTTTAACTTGGAATTGGATTTGGATGTATTGGGATTTTCCAGTTGTGTTGATCACGATTGGTAGATTTTGATTGTGGAAGGATCGCGACCAAGGACGATAGGAGCAAGGCCAATGGATGAAAAAATTTTAGAGTGAGGCTTACGTAAGTGGAATTCACGGACAAGAGAAATTCTGAGGATAGATGTTAAATGGAACATGGAACCATCAACGAAATGAGAGAGACAGAGCAACAATAAGATGGCTTTTGAGTCTACATCGGGAGGAGCATTTTGCAATGATGCATACAAGCATTGTTTGAAAACGTGAGAGTTTTTTGCATTGTTTATACGAAGAAAAGGAAGATAAGGGACTCGTTGTCGAAAAAATACAGGTTCGATTTGAATCGCTGATATATCACCGGTCGAAAATGGAAGTTGCAGCATCGGCGATGTTGGACGGCCTAAAAAACAATCGGATCAGCAAGTTGGCGCTCTCGCGGTTCTTATCACAAAGCCTGTGAGTAAAGTATAAAATAGCTATTCAGTAGTACGAAATTGGTTTGACATTAGCGATAATGAGAGAAACTGCAAATGCCAGCACGTTCTGCATTAAATTAATTGTTTTCATTGTCGGAACAACTTGCAGCTTCCGGGTTTGCGTTCCTTTCATTTCGAGCTGCACGCATGATTTTAGGGCTTAGATTTCGAAGATCTATGGCAATAAATTCTTTATCTTTTATTCGATAAGGAATTAGGGTCAAGGAGGCGTGAATGAGGCTGGCTTTCAATTCCATTGTATAAGAAAATGACTGATGTGGTTGCTTGATTACTAGCCAGATGTAATTTTCCCAGTGCGCATCTTGTAAATTTTTATTTCTAAATATATTCAATTTAATAAAACAGTTTTTAAGTGTGATTTAATATTTTTAAGTTGTAATGAACATTTTTTTTGTTAATGATCAGGATTAGAAGACTTTTGATTGGAAGGAGTCTTGATGCAGTTAATTTCTTTAACTCCTATAAATAAATTTCTAGCTTTACAACAAAGGATTCTTAATATAACAAATCTGAAAAATAGCCTAAAATCAAAGCCTGATTGTTACGCATATTTTCGTTAAATAATGTAAAACCTCGAAATAATGCACATAAATTTGTTTAAAAAATTTAAAATGTACATTTTCTCTCGTATGAATGCGAAATGTCTTACTCTCGTTTCTTCCTTATGTAATGCCTGGTCAAGTGGATTATAGGACCATATAGTTTCTTTAAATTTTAACATAACATTAGAGATTGATAACATAAAAATGAACTGATGACATTTTTAAAAATTTTATTTGTCCGAAAAAATATTAAAATGAGCAAGACTCTTACAGTGACAAAAACTGTCGGCAATTATCTTTGTATGGTAGAAGTAGGTGCAATTTTGAAACAGCCTTAGGCACATCAATTCCCCAAGTGCACTCGTTTTACGTGTCTGAAAAAAAGTATTTTTTCTTCATTTTACTTTTATATCACAATAAAGTTCAAATTTGTATTTTACAAATTAAATTACCTATCTTTCTGTCCTTTGCTGCATCGGAATTTCGAAGCTTCCAGTTTGAAAGCACTCAAATTAAAATGGTTAACTTCAAATGCTGTCAAACTTTCGAATCCGGGAAAAAGTAAAAGAGATAAAAAATATTCGTATTTCAAGATCGCCAATATAGGTACTAAAATGTTGATTTATTATACCTATGTGGTCAAGATATTTATACAAGAAAAATGGTGTTCATAAATCATTAAACTGATACAAATATTCCACTAAAAATCGTCGCGTTAAAAATCGACAATAAAACATTTTTATTATAGCAGTAGTGCAGATAATTAGAAAAACTTTTCGACTGAATGGTTCTTGAAATAAGCGGTCCAAGCTTTCGGATCGATGGACCACAGCGTGTACTCACATGAAGTCATAAGGCTTAAAGTAGGTTAAAATCTAGGAAAAAGTATGGCCAATTTGGAAACCTGAGTCTGATTGTGACAAACAATGTTTCGAGTTGAAAAACGTATTCTATTAGATATTTATAACTCAGCCACTCGAGCATTTACATCCTTAGACGTTGCAGAGTGAAATTGGGAGGTCCATAATTTAAATCTAATCTTCTACAATTTAGGGGAAAATACCAAATGCTATTAGACGCTCGACATGAACAGGTTTAAATATATTCCTGACATAGTCTTCAGCCATTAACGGTAATGGATATGTAGGAACTTTTGGCTCAAATGCAACGACATGTACACAGTGAGAAAATACAAAATATTCACAGTAGAGGAAACCCATTTTGGTCAGACGCAGAGGAAGAAAATTTGAAATTCCTTTGGTTAGAATTCCCACTTAACGGTGCCAATTAGGAGCTTTACCATTGTATTTAGTCGAGGGTGGAATTGTTATTTGCTTACTCTTGACGTTGCGGGTGCAACACATAATAGAAATACCTTTGAAATACTATTTTAATATTGATTTCTCCCTAACATTCGCATAGTTCTTTACCAAATTGATGTAGATACATGAACATGTAAATTAGTTTGCTTAACGTTGGAAAACTGGTATCAGCGTTTTAATTTAATTACAGAATTAAATTATAGGATCAGAAACCATAATCGGCTTGTTTAACAGCTTTAATTTAAATTAGGCTGTAACTGCGATCGTGACCTGATGTTATCATGAAGTGAGTGTACTATCATGTAAACGTGAACGTAAACGGGCAGTGATGCACATTGCCATGACAATAGGATTACTATCAAACTTTTTGGTGTTATCAACTCATTATGAAATTTAGAGAACCTTTGAAATATTAACATATTAAGATAAGAGTTATAATAACTTTTCATTTTCCAGTTCAAAATAATATTTTATTCCAGAATTTACTAGCGCTATAATGTATTTTAGATTTTTTTTTTTACTAAATGATTTCAAGAGGTTTGTTTTCAAGTTTTGTTATTATTTTATGAATCTATTTTTGAGGGAAATCAATTGAAGACTGAAACATAAATCCTTTTTTAGATTATTCTTTAATTTTTCAGCCAAAGGTCACATGTTAAATATAGTAAAAAGGTACAATACGTTTGATCCATATTTTCTTCCTAATGACGTGCAGATTCCAGCTGCTTTAAGGCATTTCGTTGGAATATAGGATCATAAAATTATATTACTTTATAAAAAACGAATTTTTTCTCATAGAATGGCATTATCATTCTGAACAGCTCTCATCTAAAGCGATTCTTTTATATTAAACATGGAGCAATTTAAATTTAGTTTTATTCTTTTCTCTTTTTCTCGTCATTGACATTACATTTTTTATGTTATTGAAGTATTCATTATAGAACTATACATTATAGAAATAGAAATTTTTTAAAACTAATGAAAGACCATTTGGTCAGAATCGGAAATCTCGAGGGGAAGAAGTCGAGAAAATACATAATAGATAAAAGAAGTAAGGCTCGGGATCCTCTGGGAATTAAAATAAATCCGATTACATCGCTTGTCTTGATGCGCAGAACAAAATACAGAAAGCCGCAATCTGGAAAACAATCTTGAAGAAGTGGAAGTATATAGCACTATTATAGGTCATCTGAAAAAAATATGAGCTATTTTTTTATGTAAATTATATTAACTTATTATTACGAAAAAGAAGAATCGAAGCTTGCACAATGCACAGCGATGTGGGAAAAGCAATAGAAAAATTTTCCTTATCTTTTTTCCTTTGTTCCATTTATAGTCTTTTTCATAAAATAATTGGAGAACCTTCAGGCATATGAAGTTTAACAATAAAAAAAAAATTTTCTTCCATTGTTATGTAGAAAGATAAGAGGCGAGGCAAGGAACCTTTTTTAATTAAAAATTATGAGTACCAATATTTTGTTTTTATATAAATTATTTTGACACAGATTTAGTTGTGTAATTTGCCACTAGACTGAGAGTTTTCACTGATAATTGTGTTAAACTGTGACTAACTTTCAGTAAACGGTTTCTATTAATTAAAATTTCTAAACAAGTTATATATCCAGAAATGCAGAAATTGATATTGATACTGGAACTAATAATTGATGAATTTCTCATTCAAAGCAGAAGTTATTTCCAAATATGTTCAATCTTGTGATTATTGGAACATTAATCTCTAATTAAAACTACAAACTTAAAACTTTAGAAACAGGTTTGTTACCATCACATTGTGAGAATATTATCACTAGGGCGTTAATCTGGTAAATTTATTGAGCACTGAAGCTATTCGGATTCTGCATGTGACAGTTTCTGTTACGTATATCTGTAACAATACATGCGAATCGATTTATAACGACAATTAGATACAGGTGTAGTTATTCGTTTCCAGAATAATCTTCACTCGTATAAGTTGAATGAGTTGATGAACTAATACTCGAGCACGTTACAACAGCTAAGCTCATTCGTGTTATTATACGTCATTAATTTTAACGATTTCGTGGAACTATCTAAGTTATTAGGCAATAAAAACGACACTTTCGCAGGAAATTGAGCAACTTTTGAAAAATCGAGTTAACTGAATCTGCGACATGAGTCAACTTCAAACTTTAGCGTGCATATATCGTATTGTAAGCAACGTAAATATAATAATTTTGAACATGTTATTATAGTATATAGCAGATTTAAAAAGCAATTATACAAATACAATTGTAAAAATCTCTCATTTAATGATTCTGTTATGAAATTTGGGTAAACATTCGATCGTAATTTTCTATTTAAAAGCCGCTTTCAATCCTCGACTTTTAATTAAAATTTATTCAATACCAAAGCGTCAGCGATAAAAATTTTAACTCAGCTGAGCACATGAAGATTCAGATATATTCTCTTCCTGCATTTCTACACGTTATCAGAACTAATATCTCGGACTTGAACAGTGGGAACAATTCTCTTATATTATTATGAAAATATAATCAAATCTAATCATTTTTAATTTGAAACCAAATGCAATTTAAATATGTTATTGAAATTAAAAAATTAGAATATATATATAGGAATATATTTGTTAATGGTTCTAATGTTACAATTTGGTTTTGAATTTCATGTGAAGATATGTTTAAAGTTTTGAACCATCTTGTTGCAGTCGACTGAAAACATCGTTCTTCTCTTGCAAAGTACAAAACCTTTAAAGTAATAAAAAACTGTGAAATGTGTTGGGAAAGATATGAATATTGCATAGAAACTTTTCTCAAAGAAAATGTACTTGCGCACTTGATGCTATAGGTCAACTCTTGTATGATAGTTGAGGACTTTTGCTAAAGCTTATACTTTTATCGCTAAACTTTTACAAAAATATCTCATATCACATATCGAAGTGAACTTACTGCTAGAATCGACGTCTGGAACATAAGTAAAACATATGGGACTTTCGCGAAAAAGGAACTTTTGTAAAAAGTTTCATAAATTTTATATCTATGCAATAATTGCAAATGAAATAATTATCTCGCGAAATATACAGTCTCTTCTTGTTATAGTCTTAGGATAAGAAGCAAGATTTTAAATAATTTATTTTTTAATAATTAAATGTTAATTGAAACATTTCGAAATATTTCATCATTTTAACTTCCACTGTATCCTATTTCCGTGTTTAATTTTTTTATTCATAAGATAATATGCTAAGTGAGAGAGAATGAATACGCCTGGTTAAATAATTACGCTGTAATTGAATGAAAAGCGTCGCTTCAAAGGGAGAAAATGTACTATTTACCATTTTTCTTTGCATGTGGGAAAGTAATTTAAACCTTCATCTGATAAGGAAAACAGACTAAAAAAACGCCCTTTTACAATTTACGGTTTGTTTTCCATTAAACTTGTATGTACATTGTACTACACATTCCACCTTTTTTAAAATTTACGTCAGAATGAAAAGTCTTTGAGTTATTATTACAGATACCTTCAATCGTCAAGATTCATACAATGAAAAATGAATTTAAGTTCTAAGCACATTAAAATCCTTATCCTTATTATCTAAATATCTAATGAATTGGATTAAAAACAGTAAAGTTGAGTTTAAATTTGCAGATTTGGAAGTTTCCCAATCCAAGCTAAAATTTAAACCACATTTGAGTCAATAAATTATTGTGGACGAAGAGATTTCGCCTCGATAGGCGGCTTATCACAAGTCGATTTAGTTATAAATGAAATATTAGCACCCGAGTATGAAGGGCGTTCTTCGATTCTTTTTTTGTTTTTTTTTTTTCAAAACGTTACTTTAATATGCGCACGTCTCATTATCTCGCCTGTCACGTAGAGAAGGCACAAAAGTCCAATGAAAATGCAAATGCTTGAAAATTTCCGCGCTACGAAAAGTTGGAACCTCCGTTTGAATGGTTTTATAGCACGGCTTATTCCATTCCTCTAGGACGTAGTTTCACCACTTAAGGCTTCGTAGTTTCACAGATGATTAGAGATGCATCATTGTAGAAAAATAGGAAAAATGTCACGAGAGTATTACATGATGACATTTTATGGTTTTTCAGACCGGTTACTCCAGCTATCGAAGAAACAAGGTATTCAAGTGATTACTATAATGCCTAAGCTTGCACAATTTTATTTCTCTTCGACACACAATTATACATTTATATGATAATAATATATATTATATATCATATAATTATCTCACCTCACATTTTTTGCATATATAATATTCCCCAGCTTTTAATCGACTCGTGCAAGCGTCATTTTCCGTCTTCTAAAGCTTTTTCTAGTTTGGCTTTAAATCTGAGCTTCAGGGGAAAAAGTGGGGATATTGATTTAAAGCTGGCTCTTAATAATCCAAAAACCGTACATGAATTTTTTATTTTGCTTTCCTTGCTTTTTTAAGGATTTTTAAACTGTTTAACATTGCTTTATGTCCATTATTATATTCATGAAAGTGCATTATGGAAGAAATAGGTAAAATATTTGTACAAAATATGTATAAAAAAAATATGTATTTAGGAATGAATTAAGAATATATTTCATTCTTGTAATATACATTTGAAAAGAAACCTCTTACTGGTGTTGAAGCAAAAACTTCAGCTTCTGAAAGCTGCATTTTAGGTTTAAGATGTTAGTAGGGCACGAATGAAAAACCACTTTCCTTTGTGTTGAAGGTGCTGCCTGCTTTTGTTAATTTTTCAACGACGTTTTTCTTCTCTCTTTTTCTAGATTTCAAATATATTTTAAAGATCATGAAAAACTTTTGAATCTTGAGTTTTGTTCTCTCCAGTTGTGTTCCCCTATTATAAGTATCTCAGCTCTAGAAAAAAATGCAACAATAGTAAGATATTTGAGAAAAAAGTAAATTTAGTACTAGAGAAATCTGAATTGCAGACAGCACCTTAATATATGGTAAAAAGGAGGGTAGGTAGAGTTTTCCAATGGCATTTTCAACCTCACCATGCATGTCAGGTATTCAGATCAAATCGAATGCAAATTAATCGAAGGAAAGTTAATCGGAAATCGTGATCCGTCCAGATCTTTTGAATTCAGACAACTGAATGAAAAATAGACAATAGAGTAAAGTGGTGATTCGTCACTTACTAATAATAGAGACTCAGAAGTTCCCTAGACATTGGATTTCTCATTTAGGTCTTGTCATAAAACTGAAGCTCAGATTGTGGAAAAATACTTCGTCAATAAATTCCAAAGTTTTTTTTCTCGATTCCATTTGCTTCTTAATAGAATTGCACATTTCAGAATAAAATTAAAGAGCAAATTTAAGGATTATGTAATAATTAAGAGATTTCTTATTGAAAACAAATAATAGAAATAGGAATGCATGGAATGTATAATCAAGGGTCAAATTGAACCTTATTTTCCTACTATTTCTTCCAACCCTCTTTTTCCAAAAGAGCTAGTAGAATAGCTGGACGAATAGACAGTTCGATAATTATAGTTTAGAGATCAATAAAATATATGGAGCTTGGAAAAGTAATAAAGTAGAAGGACTTTTCATTAGTATAGAATGTGAGTAGCTTTTTAGGTCTACGAAGATATTCCATTAGCATATAGTCAAATATTTCACTATTATTTTCAACCCTCTTCATAAGAGTGTTATCCATGCCATGCAATAATATATGTAACTACATTTCCCCGACATGAGAAATTAAAATATACTGATTTTTCAATAAAAACTATTTACGTACCTACAATGAAAATTAGATACAGACTCTTTAATTATTTTTGTTCGTCGACAAATTAAAACTTGTCTGGAATATTGTAGATACTCCTGGTTCAGAAGATTTCAAGGGATTTTTAAAAGAATTTGAAAGATTCATTAAAAGTATGGTTCAGAAATTAGGAATTTTCAGAGGATTTTAAACGTATTTTAAGGGATTTTGTATAGGAAGTTTGAAGGATTTCTGTAAATTTCACGAAATTTCAACACATTTTATAGAATTTCAATACATTTCAAAAATATTCTAAATATCTTTAAAAATCTCTTAAGATTTCAGAAAATCTTTTGAAAATCATAAAAAATCTCTTGGAAACTCTTAAAATTCTACGAAACTCTTCAGAAATCTCTTCAAATTCGTTCAGACCAGTTTTTGATAATTTCTTGAAATCTTGTGAAATCTCTGAAAACACCTTTTGATAACTCTTTTCAGCACTTTGAAAAGTTCTTTTGAATCTGTCAAATCGATCAAAATCTCTTAGAATCTCTTGAGATTTTTAAAAATCTTTGACGTAACCATTTTTTAGATTTTCAGGCATCACGTTAAAAACTAATAATTTATATTTTTGTTCGTAGCAGATAAACGTAAAGGTAACGGTAAGGAACGTTTATCTACTAACTAAAATGCATTTTCATTATTTTTTTCAAGTAAGGTGCCTGCAAGAATAAAAACCGGTTAGGTAGGAATCGGAAATATAATACGACATGGCCTTAAAATCACTATAAATCTCTTCAAATCTTTCTATAATTTTTTAAATCTTTTCCAATCCCTGGGAATTCTACTCTATATGAAATAACTTTTTTGTTTGATATTTTTATTCAAATAAATGTAAAAAAATCGTCAAATAGAAAAACTTTCCTTCTTCAAGAAGCTTCGACACATTATCGCACGTTTCATGAATTTTTTTCTTCTATCCCATGCAATATCCACATTCTTCTCGCACATAAAAATATAGCAATATAATCTCAATAGATAAATATTCTACATTTTTCGCATGCCCCTTATTTGGGACATAAATTGCATTTTCTAAAAATTAATCCGTTAAATGATATTCATAATAATTTAGTGGTTTTCTAGTTCATTTTGAAATACACATTAAGGTTCTAATATTACCTGATTTTTTCTCTTTGAATATCACTTTATCCGGTAACATTCTCGATCTAAGAATTGAGGCGACAAATTCCAACACTTTTTTCTAGGACACATTAATGTTTCTATATTGAGAAAAGTTAAAGAAAATGTAAAGTTTTTCGACTTTTCGAAGTTTCTGACAATGAAGGTCGAATTTTAGGATAAGAAGGAAACTGAGGAGAATCGAATTTCGACCGAGACTGAGCCGTGGTGTGAATTAGTTTGAGGGCTGACCTCGAGGTATATCTCGATATTGCAGCATTTGTGCGAGACTGGTTGGATATGCTTGTGTTACGTAGTTGTGGTTTTGGGCCACCGAAATTAAGTCAAGCGTTTTAACGACATGTTCTTTAAAATTCAGACTAAAAGAATTCTGAATAAATTTCCCCGACAAAATGTACAAAAACTGAAATACTGTATATAGATACATTTAGAAAACTTTTTTTCTTCATTTTTTCTATAAATCAATAACTGAATATATGTAGAATCTATTGCAAAAAAATTGCAAGTACAATTCTTGTAACAAATTGGTTTTGTGCAATCTATTTATTTAAATATTTACGTTTGAGGCTGGGATTTTTTTTAATTTCTGCACTTTTTGGCATGTGAATCTATAAGCTGTGTCAAGAACTGCAAGGTCACTTCACGAATTTTAAATGACACCCTAGATACTTACAAAAGGCCACATACTCGTCGGACATTTTCAAGAAAATTACTGTGAACGTTTGTCCTCATTTTTTTATGATTTTCACTTTTTTTTAAATGGTTTATCCTTCGAATTGCTGAAACAATTTCTTTAGCTTATCAATAAAAGAAGTAATTTAATTTTGTTGTTGATAAGATGATAAGTTATAACATTTTTTATTTCGTGTCATCATTGAAAATTTGTTTGAAGGCTCAAATCACTTTTTGATTCCTCTTTTGATCGATTTTTGTTAAGAATCTAGTTTAAATGTAATGTAATCCTTTAATGTAAACAAACCTTTACAATCTCCTGGGATTCAAACTACAGAAGGTGGTTATTGTCTGCTCTCAACGAAATTTTCAACTATTGAAAGTTTAGATACTGTTGAGACGTCTAGTTATTGTCCAACGTTTCTAAGTAATAGACAATAATTTTCAGTTGTCGAAAGCTCTCATATCAATTTCTCTGAAGTCGACTAAATCCCTATTTATTGATTGACAATTATATTCTGAAAAATACTAACGTAAATATATATATATATATATATAATTATATATATAAGCGTACAAATTATAACAGGGAGTTAGAAAATAGATTAAGAATTAAGCTGTTAAAAATAAGTTTTAATTTATGAAATTGACACGAAAAAAGTATAATAATTGTATCTTCTTAGGAATTTCCTTGTTAACTAGTTTATTAACTCTGAAATATGAAATTTTTAGTTTCCATAAAGTTTTATTCGTCCAGTTGCTGTTTAAAATTCCATTCTCTGGAATTTTCCCGTCGTCGTGCAAATAACATTTTCACTAAACTTCATTTTCTAGAAATACGTGACACAGAAATATCTTTCTCATTTAATTTGCCTCTTTTGAATTTTCGGCCAAATTGTATTTTGGAAACGTTCGTATATATAGTGGACATTTCTACGAATCCTACTCTAATTTGAGAGATATAAAGTTTTTTTTTCTCATATTTTTAAAACTTTTTGTTCTATTTGTATTCGAGCCTATACATATTGCGAAGGTTAGCAGTGTAAAGAACATACTTTAGATAAAGTAAAAGTATAATATATACTTGAATACGTATATATTTCAAAAAGGAAAACCACCCTTTCATTGGTGATTATTTTCATCCAGAAAATCAATTTCCTATGATAACTTACTCTGGATTCATATATCGCTCGGAAAAGGGAAAATTTATCTTCAGATTCTGTGCTGTCTAGAGCCGATAAGGTAGAAAGCCTTCTAGTATTGAAGAAGGGTAAAACAGTTCGTTTTGAACTTTACCACAAGATATTATAGACGGTCGATACATGCCATGAATTCTCCAGTATTCTCCAGAGCATCCAAAGCAGTTTTGAGAGAGAAGTGTAAAACAAATTCTGTATTACCATAAACCAAAATCATAAATATTGATTTGACAACAATTAATTTCAGACCTTGCTACTATATGAATGAAGACTTAAAAGTTCTTTGGTTTTCAAAAATTTTATATTTATTTTTTAAGTAATCGGTAATAATTTTAAAGCTGCTATAGTGGGTAAAAATTCTCATTAAATTAAAATTATATGCCACTTTACAAATTTTCTAATTAAAGAGGATTTTATTCTTTTTTGCTTCATATTAATTTAGGAAGCTAGACAAAAGTAACTTAAATCAGAGAATCGGAAATTTCTAAGGTTGATACGTGTAGGCACTACAAATTTTCCAAATGACCGTGACCTAAATATCGTGGTGACAAGAGTTGTTTGAAATTAATAGCAAAAGACGAAATTATTATTACCTGTTTTCTTTTATCATTTTGTTCTTCATACTTTTTTCCTTGAAAATCTTATTTTTGCAATTCTTTTTGTGTGTTGAGATAAAATCTTCTGATAATAGGGATTATGAGAAAAATAAATTCAAAACTATAAATTTTGTATAATAAGTTTAATAAAAGAGTTTTTTGATCATTCAGAACACTTTAATAAAAATTTTTTTCATAATGCACATATGATCAATCAGCTTCCAGTTTTATAGATATTATTGAAAGGAATCTGTCCTTTATATTTGCCTCGTATTCAATACATGTATTCTCTATTTAAAATCTGCGCTGTCATGTTTGTATTTTCTATCTATTTGCTCCACTTTAGATAGAAAATTCATTAATTCGCAGTAAAAGAACAAAATACAACGTTAATTTGACGTGGCTAAAGTAATTAAAATAGTAAGCTTCAAAAGTAATAAGAAAGAAAGTAATATTATATTTATTACAGTTTTTTATATTAAAGAGGAATATCATGACTATATAATTACAGGTCTTATGAGTTTTTAGTGCTAGAGAAAGAAAAACTAAATATTTATAAAGAAAAGACCATTTTCGATTACCTTGAGCATGATCCATGATATTGTAAGAGAAAATGGTTCTACATTTTCGAACTTTTGCTGTATTTTCTATTAAAATGCTCTTTGCCAATTTTTAAACTTGATGGATGATAGAAAAATTTATGGATTCCATTCAAAGGACCAGATACTTTGCTTCCTTTAAGAATTTTTTTCCCTATACTAGGGTATCTTCCTTTTTTGTAAACAGGACAGTCATAATACAATTTATTTATTAAATTTATTTAAAAATTAGTTTGGACATCCGTAAGAGCAGTAATTATATTTTTAAACGCTTTCGATTTCAATTTTTTTAAATTATGGCATCGATTCTACAAAAACAAACTCTAGCAAATCTGTACACTTATTTACTTTAATTTTGATCGTTCACAATTAAATCCTACACCGTTAGGAACATTAAATTATATAATAAAAACTAAACTTATAACTTCTTTGTACAAAATGATATTCCTAAAAAAATTGCCATTTAATTTTATGGTATTTAATATTTATATTGTGAGGAAGAAAATATTTTCAGCAGTTTTATTTTTTCAGACTCTTTTTGGGACTGCTTACAAATACCGAACAAATGTTTAAAATTCCAAAATCCAAACTCATGGACTTATATCATTTCTGAATTGTACAATTAGCAAATTATCAAATAATAATTTTAATTTTTTGACAATTTTTGTATTTGATATTTGTTTTTTTAGGTATGTTTGGTTAGTCCCCTTTATTTAACATTATTTTCTTCCGTCGACTAAATTATTTTCGTGTTTTCCTGATTAAAAAATATTCCCGAATCACGTAGTGCAAATTAGTGTAGAAATTGCATTTTTTTCACACGATGGAACATATAATACTCTACCCCGCTGGTTTATTTTATGTTTCCGATCACTCGCTTCCGTTGACAAGTAAGATTAATCTTATGGTGAGCATCATGGTGAAAGTCGAGGAAATTGAGGCTGAGTATTTTATCGGTGAACCAAGATGGCGCCAATGCGTCGAAAGCTTGAAAAAGCTCCTATATGAACCCTGAGCACCTCAGTCAGTGGTGCGACTCCGTTTGAGTCGGACCAGTGTTCGTTTCGTTACACGGCACGCGCAACAGGACGAGGGCTGCCTGATCAAATAGTGATATTGTCTACTGTGATATGCATGAATATACTTCATGTGGTTTTTTCTAAATTGTGCATGGCCGACTAATTACTTAACTCACTTACTCTTCCACAATATTGAAAAAAAAAGAATACATTCTGTTTTGTATAATACAGAAATTAATAACGCGTAGAAGATCGAGGGTAACGTATATTCATTTAAGTGCCTGGTAATTCACAGATTTTGAAAATTTATATTACATTTTCTGAAGGACGTGCCTTTGTCTTGTTCTTAAAAAGAAAATGCGATTTTAATTATAAACACATTTCGTTTTCACATGCAAGATCTTTTGTGTGAAAATCTGCTGATATATTATTGCAATTAATATGAGAAGTAATTAATGTTTTTATCTCCTAAAACTGGACTTTGAAATTTAATAGTAGAAGTGGATGAAGATGGGATCGTTTGCGGCGCAGGAAAGTTTTATGCGGAAAGTTTCAGTCTCACCTGTTACTCGGATTTGTGGTCGTACGGGGAGCATTTCTTGCATCCCCTTTGTCCACTTTCCATTGGTAGGCAACATGCCTAGCTTCTAGTGGAAGAACATGCGATATCCTCGATACTTTTTCCAAGATTCGCATTTCACGTAGCTGTTACGGAGAGGCGCGTTACTATCTTCTAAAATTACATAATTTTCAACGGGGGGTGATTTATAGCGGAATATATTACTTAGAATTCGCCGGGAATGTCAGCTTGGAAGATTTGTACTTTTTATCGATCTCCCGGCTTTCTCAAGTTACTACTAGTTATTCGAGAAAGAAGAACGGTCTATTTTTCTTCCTTTTTCAATTCCTTAGCTTGGTTAGTTCAATTAGGGACTCCGGGAGGATTGAGGACATTATATTGAATTACAAAATTTTAGTTAAAAAACGAGTTTTTTTAATTATATACCTAATATATATTTTATACTTTATATTTTACATGAAATTTAAATACAATTTAATCGAATTTATTATTAATTACTATCATTCAGTTATTTCCGGATGTGCTGAGTTATATAACAATTTATTTTTGAGACACAGGGAAACAGCTACTCGTTAAATATAACATATAACAGATATAGTAATTTAACCTGCAGCAAAATATTGATACGGATATGATAGGAATGAAATTCTACCTGATATGTATATAACGAGTTATTAATTAATAAATCGTATTAATTAATGCAGCGGCAAACTCTTATTCAGATTCAATTTAATTATGGAACAATTTATTTTCTTTTCCAAATGAAAAATTTGATTTTTTTTGTCCAAAAATTTGTAAAGCGACGCTTATGCTCTTTCGGAGTGCCGCCCTTCATTTACTATATATTGTATGAATCAAAGAGTCTTTTAAGGGCTTAAGATGAAGGGGAGAATTTTGGGAGAAAAGTAAGAAGAGTATGTTGAAATTTAAGTAGTGAGATCAAGGTATGTTCAGACATTAGATAATAAGTAGTGAGCGCCTATGTTTAGTCAGCCAATTCCTGAAACAGCGACAGAGTCTCTATCTTTTTACAATCTGGAGACTGGATACTGATAAAATCATACTTATGCTTGAATAATTATTAATTGGTAAATAATTTAGTCGATCGAGATATAAATTTCCCTAAGCAATGCTATATTTTCTGACAAAATATAGAAATATGCACTTCACTACGTGGATCAATAAAGTATGCTGAAAACGAAAATGAATATTAATATCTTCCATCAGCGTATAAAAAAACGTAAAGAGAAGTTTAATCGGTAATTTTCAGAGTAGATTCGCTTTCCCACATTCATATCTTGCATGAAGCAGTAAATTAACGTAAAATGTTCAGTGTCAAATTTGGTGCCTTGTAAAATGGGCCAGTCCTGATTGATATACGATATTCTGAAATTTTAATATTTAATATAAGGAAATCGAGAGTTTTTAATCCATTTTTCATATAATCTTTTTTTTTAATATATTAAATGTTGCATAATAGTAATCTTCGGATAATATTGGAATCTAATCAATCATTTTCTTAGTAACGAATAAAATAGGAATCTAAGAAAATCTACGAGAAAGAAGTTTTTAGTAAATGAGAGTTAATCGCACGTCCTTCATGGGTTAGGTTTGGGAAAAAATTATACCCTGATAGAAATCCCGACAGCTTAATATATGAACTAATCCTGCGAACATTAATCTTGAGATTCTGATACCATTCTAGGTATTAAAAACACTAGCGATAAATGTAATAAATCTTATCAAAAATGGTATAATCTACATAAATGTTTTAGTAATCAAGCATAAACTTCCCGACTAATCATGCTTTATAAATAAAATTGTTTCGTCTTCTTCCATGTGTTTCTTTTAATTTAAATTCCTTTTATTGTTGAAATACTTGATTTTGGAATAAGCCATTTTATTTTTAGTTGATTATATCTACTCCGTTACTTTTCCCATTACCACAAAGTTTACTCTGTAAAGTCAGACATTTCCTTTTATAGCTAAAGACCATGTTTCCACGTGCAAGTAATTTGTGACGTATTGTTTTAAAAGTTCGGGTTCTGAAATTTGTTCAATTACTCAATAATCCTACAGACAATACATTTAATTATTTTATTCGATACTTAAACTTATTTCAATTAGAGGTAATTATACATAGATGTTAAAAATTACAAGTTTTGTAAATTTCGCGTGTCACGGAAAATATTGTCCGCTCCGCCTTTTACTCAGGTTTAACCGAAGTGCAGTCGGAACCCAAGTGAACTTGTTATTCTTGATATTCTAGATATTCTTGATATTACAAAATATTTCAACATATTTCGACGCATTCCCAAATAATTCCTCAATATTCACAAACATTCCAACACCACATTGTCCAAATCTCTTTTGCATTTTTCAAGAAATATCTGAACGAGATATGTGTAGAATTTTAAAATATAATTTTAGAACAATGTTTCTCAATAATTCCTCTTTTGAAATCTTCGGAAGTTTTTTGGGAAGTCTTAAAAACGAAAGTTGAAACTTAAGAATGACTGTTTTACGGTTTCTACTGTTTAAACAGACCAAGAAACTAATTTTAAGGTTGATCAACTCGAGGCGGAAATCAATCCTTTATTAAAACCGAAAGGCAAATTTCAGCATCAAAGGGAATCAACCAGCAAAGGGGGGGGGGGGCCCTTTTATGAGTGGAGTTGAAGTAAAATTATATTTTATCTGAAATAATCCCTTTTCTAAAGTAACTTGAGCATAAGCCTCTTACACTAATCCACTCATTGAATATAAATCTACTTATTGAGTAATTATAAAGCATGAGTACCTGTTTGAATCGAATAAGGCAACTTTAAGTTCCCTCTTCAAACACGATAATGCTAAGCATTTCGTATAAAAACTAAGATTTCTCTTTATCTTTGTCTGCCTTTCCTTCCTTCAAAAAATCGTATTATCCTAGATTCATTATACTTTGTAATACTGTCTGAATAAATTCAATATAATCCTTAATTAAGGTTAGAGATTATCATTCCTTTTAGAAATTCCCCCGCTGTCTCTAAATATACGTATTGCAATCCTTTCATCAACGTGCTCAGTAAAATTTCTTTTAATTTTTTTACGTTGAAACACAATAAGAAAAACTAAAACTAAGTATAAAATTATGTTTCCTGCATCTAATTTCTCTTTTCAAACAATATTGAACTTCCTGAGTCTTGAAATCCAATCTCATGTTGTTTAATATTCATATAATATTCAAATTACTTCCGGAAATTTCGATGTTTAACACTCACTTGAAAATAAAATTAAGTACGGTGGAATGAATAAAGAAGTGAAGAGGAATGGCTTGATTGGAAAACTGCATATAAAAATCAAATTATAATATATCAGTAATCGATGAGAAGAGCTTTTTAGACATAAACCTCTTATCAGTAGAAGTCCATTCAACGCCTTACAGATTCTTGGCGCATTTCCATATAATATTTGCCAAACTGAAAGTGTACTTTATAAACTCGAGCTTAAAATTGAAATTTCATTTTATTTTTATAATATTTGAGAATCTAGCTGTAAATAAGGCTAGTATTACTTGTGTTTTTCTTATTTTAATTTCGTTTTATTTCATTTCACACACTTTTCTAAGAACTTTGATATCTGAGTATAAAAAAAGTGGAAAAGAAATTGAATTTGGCTCCTTTTGAATTATTTTCCCATGGATAGTTGGAATTAACTTGTTCAGCATACTCGTGAATAAAATCTGGTGACAAATGCATACCAAGGAGCAAAAGTTTTCATCTAATTAGATTCGTGCAAAACTAATTCAGGTTATAAAGAGGAAATCTATCATAAAATGATCGCAAGAGCTTCCAACTTTATTCCAAAGTTTCTCAAGATTTAAATAGTTTTCAAGTATAAGTGATGATTGTACTCGTCATGCTTCTATCAGAAATTTCGACGAACCTTACAACCATCCTAAAATCGTGATTCTCTAAAATGTTAGGGCATAATCAACAAATTTACTATTTGAAATTCTGGTACGAGCAAAAGTTAGATTATTCTGTAGTTTCACGTAACGTTGATTCCCTTTGTTCAAAATTAGGTACCACTAGCAAAGTTTAATATACGATTCCCTTTACTCAGAGTTATGATGAAAATTTGAATACAAATTGAAAATTTAACAACACTTTCGTTTTGTTGAAAATAAATTAAAGTTTCGATATTGCTGATCAAAAATGAAAAGATTTAGAATAATCTTATAAGGGATTGTAGTAATATCGTTTTTATGATCGTGACTATGACGAAGAAGATTTCCGTTTAAGTTCGCCTGAAAATATTTTAATAAAATGATTCAATGATTTAAGAGACGAATTTCCGATTTACAATGGGATATTCACTATTCTTTTTTCTTAGTTCGGAATTTCAAATACGACGACCTACTTTACTCTGATGGCCTGACGTACATACAAATGTTCAGCTTTATTGATTCCTACTAGCTGGATGCTGTTATTATACTGAAGATTCTATTTATCGAGTATAGTAAAAATTAAAAATATTATACACTCTCTCACTGAGAGGAGTCGTAAAGTGTAGGTAAAACGTGAAGCTCTTGTACGTATTCATGATTCCGAGTGGGCGCATATCTAGCTTGTCAGAACCGTTGAAAATCTGAGAGCAACATGTCACTCTTGTTCTTACCGATAACAAAACAAAACTGAATAAGTGAAACATTATGAAATGCTGTTTACTAACCAAGATGACAAGATAAGTCTCAATTTTCACCTAATTATATTTTCCAAACAACTTTACTTTAAAAAATAAAAACAAGCAGTTAAATAAGCTTAAAAGTTGGAAATTAATTATAATAAAGTATCTTTTCTGTCTATCTTTCCACATTGAAACTCCCACGTTCAACTCGCTTTAATGTATTTTTGTCTTACATTTTTTTGTGTGCGACTGATTAATTATGTCAGTGCGATTGTAAATATGTCATTTTATCATTTATGCTGAATATGCTATTTTTGTCATATTAAATAGTTCTTGCAATTCTATTTAACAGTTATTCTATGAGATTGTATGTTATTGAATTTTAAGGGAATTTGAAAGATTTTAATGATTTTTAAGATTTGGTGGAATGTTAAGTATTTATAGAAATGTGGTCACCAAATCCGGAGATACACAAGAGTATAAATTTTTAAATGAACACAATTTCATACGAAAATTGTAAGACAATTATAATAATGCTGAAACGTAATATTAAAAGAAGTGTGCATTGCAAAATACCAAAAGTACTTAACAGACGTAGTTTTATACTTAAAGAAAGAACGATTGTTCTCTTGTACAAAAGTGCTGAGTCCAAATGGGTTAAGTGAAAAATCAATGTGTGAGTAAAATTCGGACACATTTTTTTTTTCATTCTCAAAGATTTCCTGTTATTTCTAAGGAAACAAACCAGAGTGTGAAATTCAGAACCATCAGCGGTTGTTAAAAATGATCAAAGCAGGTAGTATTTGATAGAAAGAAAAAAAATACCTCCAAAGATAGAAAAGGGAGGTAGAGAATATGGGATTGAAGAAAAGAATAGCTGAGAAAAACCACTTTCCTCAATTTCTGGGGCATAAAGAAAATTCGTACATAACACGATTTAAATTGTATTATTAAAGATAAATTGCTGATACATTTTATTAATTTTTTTTAATGTTCCGTGTCTACTTAATCTACCCCTATTTTGCAAAGATTGAAATGGATGATCCACGCAAATAATATTTGACGACGTTAGCATAAACCTCACTAGTGGCAATTTGAGAGAATCCAATGTGGGTTTAGCACTTATCAAAGGAGTGAAACCCTTTACAGTGACCTTCAAAAGCTTTCCGGTACAGATATATAGTCACGTATCTGAAATTGAAACCATTATTTGACCGATAAAAATGGTAACCATAAAAATCATCTCTATGAATTTATGAAAATAAAAATAGTTAAATCCTCTCTGTTCGTATATTTTTTAATCTTCATGTATCTATTTTTATACAGTTTAGAGTGTCATTTAAACGAGTCAAAAGAAAGCAGAATCGTTTTCAGAGGCCTTTGCAATACGACGACCTACATTACTTTGAATCATTCTACGTCGTGAATGCGCTTCTTTAAATTGGGCAGCTTTTTACTAAGTGATATGAGGGATATATTTTTATTTTGAAATAGATTTGTTATTTTTTCTTTCCTTAAATTAAAAAAATATCAATTTTTTGGAATTTTAAAGTCTAACAGTTACCATATTTATAACTTTCCCAATATAATATTCAATGTTTTACAAACATCTCCTCAAAATATGTTTAATCCGATTATTTACGCTTATTGATTTTCATTGTTACATATTTATTACTATAACTAGGTATTTTAATAAGTGAACATTGTAATGCGATTTAAAAGAACTGCCAAACATAAATACACTTAATAATGTAGGTTCTAAATGCATAAATAATTTGCTAATTAACTCGCTTCGCTATATATATACAGTATGTAATCAAATAAAAGTGTGTTGAATGTTGAAAGCCAGGTCCGATAGTATTTTATCAAGCGTTGTGAATTTCTCCTCGAATCAGGTTTTTTTACACGGCAGGGTTTGGTGGCACTTTTTATCGGTCCTTGAAATATATTGCTTCGGGAATCCTTTATATAGAGTGCAAACAGTAATCGGGAAACGTTCCAAGAGAATATCCGCTAATATTGGCAAAATGTAACAGACCAGAATTTCCTGATAATAATAGCAACTAATTCTTGATAAGAAGTGATCAAGAACGTAATAAAAAGAAGAAAAATTAAAGGATTAGATGGAAAGCAATATTATTTTTTAAATAATGAAAGCGATTGCAAGAACGTGGGAAATAGAAAAAAAGATAGAAAGAAGTAAAACAGCAATGCAATGAAAAGTGCAATTACTGAAATAATATTTACGATCACGATCAGAGGATATTTATTAAAATCCCAGGTCGAGAGTGTCAGTAGCTTTGAAAATTGAAAAATATGTAAGCTTAAATATAATAGAATACGCGTAGAACGAATATTGAAATCATGAAAACTGATGTAACATTTATTGATTCTCAGTTTAATGTTCTCTTTCGTTATATGGGAGATTATATAGAGATCCATGCAGTAATAAACGATAACGAGTATATATATTCCACGTCCAGAGCTTTAGATACAGGGAGTAAAAGGAAGCACACTGAACATTTATGTTATGTCCTAGTATGTAGCAACTTCGAAAATAGGACTCATTTATGTTACTTTATGCGATTTTCCCATCGATTTACATTTATGCATATTTTCCACCACAGTTTTCTTTCTAAACACGCTATTATTGCATGCAAGGGTTCATCGACGGTGATCTTTATACCTCTTTGTGATCGACATGCGTGTCACCAATGAAAAGAAATCAGGCAACAAAAAATCGCATACATGACATATAGGAATTTTTATAGAATTATGGTAGAAAATTAATGTATCAAGAAGGAAATTGAAAGCTATAAAAGAGGATCATTTTTAGTTCATTGGCAATTGAAGGACCACATCATTTATTTTTGATCATGTTTCATATAAACATAAATTTATTCATTTAAATATAAGTTCTGCCTTCCAACTCATCAATTTTAGTAGAGGCTGCGATATCTAAAGTTGGAAAAATAATCTACCATGAATGATTTACGAGTGGATGGTAATTATTCCAAAGGGACTGCTTTTGTTCATTAGATCTTCGCAGAAAGAAAGAACCTGTGGAGTTAGCAGGTTTATGAATCGTGTGCATTGTTGAATCGCGAAGGCTGTGAATTCTATGCTTTAAAACCACGAACACTTTTGCGATTCAACGATTTAAATTTCTACAGTTAATTAATTTCAAATCTAAACAATTTCAGGGATTTCAAAAGTATGCAAATAAATTCAGACTTTTTAGATTTTGAAATATACAAATTTGACATTTATTGTATAATAATAATAAATGATAAAATACCTTAAAATTTCTGAAAATCACAATAAATTTCATAAAACTCCTTGAAATTTGTAATAAAATACCGTAAAATACTTAAATATTTATAAAATTTCAATATATTTCATAAAATTCGGAACCTTTGTCTTTATATAATAATATTTTTGACAACAAAAATAATCTGAATGATAGTTTTCAAATTCGGCATATTCACACAATTCGTGAAATTCCAAAAAAAAAAACACCCATTAGATGTTCGACAACAATGTGCACGATATTTTCGAGATATATGGTAACATCACTTTTTTTTAGATATGAGGTGAAATATATTCTTGTTTTATTGTCACGCAACCAATTAAGGGAGAATGAGTATGAAGCACCCTGTTGCAATAAAAACGTAATGCTACATCGACTGCATGCACGTTAAAATTTGAAGTAAATAAATCAAATATATATATATATAGCAGTATATAGGGTAGACCGGGGATATTCGGGACACTTTTTTATGATTTAATATGATAATTACATATTAAATAATAAATAAATACTTTTTTTTAAATTTTAAGCAACAATTTTTGTATATTTGTCATATTAAATAATAAAAATATTGTCTCAAATAGCCCTAGTCTCCCCTAGATACATACCATATACATATCAATATATGCATAAGGGTATGTGAAGCTTGAATATCATATCGTTGAGAAGCCGAGTTATGAGGAAGCATTTCATAACCGGTGTTTCCATGTAATAGCCTCATCTTAACCAAGCTGACACAGATTCAAGCTGACCTAAGAAAATAAATCTGAATTTATTTGGTACGAAACATCGTCCATGTAGTGAAACGAAATCCCCGCGCGCGAACGCCCGTGGCACAAAATGAGGATGTGTAATGTCCATGAAAAACCTCTCAGTAGTGGCAAAGGTTAACTTTTTTTCCTTTCATATCTCGTTGAAATTGTCCTCTCAAAATTAATTAACGTTACAATCTCAGTTAAAGGTATAAAATGAGTATACCTACAATAGCATTTTTGAATGCATCCAACAAAGTTTAGTTTAAAAATATTATATGTTTTTTTTTAAAGTGTGGAACATAATACCAGTATTTCTCGTCCCCTAAGGTTGAAACTTGAAAACTATATGACGCTAATGTCTCTCGAGGGTGGGTTGGTCACATGGATCGATGGTCTTACGTAACAGAGAACAATTAACACGGTCACTTATTTTGCAAAGAACTACTGGAGCAACCAAGCTCGTTTATTCCTAGAGGATTTTTCATACTCGAATCCTGAAAGGAAAGACCAATATTTATACTTTTACACTTCCACACGTACTGAGTGACTACCTTTTCACCGAAGGGTATCGATTGTTCTCTGCGGCTAGAAAATTCATGGAAATCACTACTTGGCAAGTTAAAAAATCTCTTGAGCTCCTCTGCTTCGGAAATGGTATACTTGTATGTCGAATAAAACGAAACAAAGTACCACACGCAAAACGACCATTCTTTACAATCTGCAGACACAACTTGGTAAATTATGACTCAAAATCTTCCTTATGTAAATATACGTAGTTTTCTATTCTAAATATTGTGAAGTATATTTGTCGCATTGTAATAATATACCTTATAATAATATGCATTATGATGCTGAGAAACAATTAAAATTGCATTGATTGGAAATTTTCATAATCAGTCATACATCTAAGCACTTTCTCTCGTTCGGGTGTGATTTTTTTGGTCAAGTCTTGATTAAGATTGATGAGGACTTTCAACATTTCCACCATTTCCGCCATTTTCTGCCAAAAGCTATAATTTGATGCTAGGGGTAAGGCAATGATTAATTAATGCTTTTAATGAAGTGA
Organism: Synergus laeviventris; assembly: GCA_032275145.1. Taxonomy (NCBI): domain Eukaryota; kingdom Metazoa; phylum Arthropoda; class Insecta; order Hymenoptera; family Cynipidae; genus Synergus; species Synergus laeviventris. The sequence continues at coordinate 6,222,612 of JAUESI010000033.1, read as the reverse complement.
TAATTCTAACAAAATTCGGCTTCATTGAACGGTGATCAAGAGTCAATTTTTTTCTAAAATTTCACCCTTAGAAATTGTTTCTTTCGATATGACTCCTGATCTTTCACAGAATTTGAAATAAGATATTTCAAGGTTCACGCAAGCCAATTTTTCTTTTTTTGTGGCATATATATATCACTCAGAGAAAAGTTTAATTCAAAGAAATCTTTTCGTTGACCCTATATCAAAGAAATGTTTGTTTGATTCGAAAAAACTTTTTCCGAGTGTGCCTTTTTGTGACACACGTAACTCAGTTTGGGTAGAATTAAACAAAAATGAACGTCAAATTGGTAATCATGTGGATCTTATGCCTGAACGAAGTTTTAATTAAATAACAGAATTTCTCAACAAGTTTATGATCCACCCTCCGGCGTTTATGTAATATTCTTCTAGGGTGCAACTTATATGATAATTTCGTAAATATAATCCATTTACTTTTGCTATCCAATGAGGGGTGTGAACAATAAAACTCGGCGGGAAATAGCTATGAAATTATTGAATTGTTGGACGTGTGCCGAGAAATCAGAATGGTCTGGTTTTACTATGTTTTACTATGTAGAGAAGAGTTGGTACCTGTTGCTCTCCACTAGACATAGAGTATCTAGCGACACATTACTATTTCCGCCATTGCGAAGATACATGGTCGAGAGCGTCGCCATTACGATCCGAGAAACTTCGAATTCCCTGTTATCGTCCTTAAATTATCACATAAATTCTATTATTATCATCGAGTTATCGTATACTACTTATATCACTCGCGGAAATGCCATCGATTTTCATAGCAATAAATTTTCGTACTTGCTTCATATATATTTAGATTTGACTATTAATTCCAAAATTAATGTGCGATTAAATTCGGCATGTTGCATATATGTCGAATTTAACATTTAAAAATAAATTTTAATTGATGGTATTTTTCAGTGATGGGTAAAGTCACGAAAAATTTTAACTAGTTACTGATATCGTTACTTTTATATTTTAGAAATATGATAAATATATAGTAAGGAAAAAAGCAACAAGCTATATTTTGATTAATGTAATAAAAAAAATTCTGTACTATATGTATTTCAAAAGTAATGAGAAAAGTAACAATTTTTATATTTACCGTTACACCCCATCACTGGTATTTTTAGAAAAATGTGCAGTATGCGTGCGCATAAAATATTCTGCATAGTGATTTTAATTTTGAAGTCGTTTTATGGAGACATTACTTATGAGTTGGGATAAATTCAATGTTTAATATTCATACTGTTTTACGTTGTAACAAAGATCGTTTACGAATTTCAAACAAAAGTGCAGAACGAACTATTTTTCAGTGGTGAAATTTGCATTTATTTACATGTAAATGGAATGAAAGTCCGGAGAGTTGATATTGAATATTGCAGAACCTTGTTCCCATCGATTCCAGAAATTGCAATGTAGATACTAATGAAACAAAATGGAAGTGTGTAAAAGATGTTGTTACAATAGAACTGAAGTGTAGACTATAGAAGAAATTCATTTCAGAGAACAATATTCGTGTTTGGCGGAAAATTTTCTTCTGTAGAGTAGATAAGCGACGTCTTCGATACTATAAGAGTTTGATCGTAAAGACTAGGTAAAACAACTTTCTTGCTTTTGTCCAGATAATCACTTTTGCCAACTAGTGCTGCACAGTCTGTCGTGGAAATTGTTCAAGGGAATGCATTGTTCTCTATACCTTCAACCATCTTTCACTTTCGTGGTTCGATTTCATTCTATTGAATTGTCAAGGCTAGATTCGTTTTGAAGTTAGATCATTGAATGATGCAATTTTCAATCTACATTTTAATTACTACTTCAGTTTCCGCAAATTCATTTAATTGCAAAAAAATGTATTTTAGATTCTGTAATAATTCTGGTTATTATTTGTGTCAAAAGCAGTTTGTCAAATCGAAACTTCAGTTCATAAGTTAACTGCGGTGCTTTGGGTAATAACATTTTGAATATTCATAAACTTGGTCATAGTGCATAAAATTTATGCACAGTATACACAAAAGCTTTCAAGTCCAGTATTAGCACTTAACTTCTCGAAACATCTCAACTATAATCTGAGTTGAATACTTTTTCTGAAATAACTTCAAAAACTTCACGAATAATGTTTCTATCTTTGAAAATTGAAAGTTTTATTTTGCTTAAAAAAAACTTTTTAAGACAATTTTAATACTAAGTTGTTAGCTTTTCTCATGTAGTAACTTCCAACCATTTTTATTTCGTAACAGGTTTTTAATTTGAAGACAGATAAGGGTTTCCCCAAACTCATTAGAAATTCATCTTTTTGAATACCCTATCAGCGAAATTTAATCTATATTGCCGCATTACATTTAATTGTACCATATTATGTAAATCCGGGAACTTTTTTTCTCCTTGTACCTAGAAAAAGAAATTTAAAGTAAAATCTATAAGAAAAAGCTTCTTTCGGATATAGGTACATCAAAAATATCATTTTCCTTCATATAAAATATTATTTTCTATGAATAAAATTTGAAAATATTTCAGACCAATAAATGCTTTATATCCGTAATACATATATAAATTTTTATTACATAAATTTGACGTTTAGGATCAAATGCGAATCTATTTTTTGCCGATGAATTTGTTACCAAAGTTCTTTTCTGATTACAATATATTATAATGTTAAAGAACAACAAATATATAATAATTTTAAACTTTAAATATCTTGTGTCTCCTTTAAATTTCACTTAGCTAACATCTCGGAAATGTACAAAAAAAGAATTAAACTACTATGCATAAGGGAATGCCTGAAAAGTTTTAGGGTCAAGTTTCTAAGTCTGTAAAAGAGAATTTGCTTTTAAAACTTCTTAGTAACTTCTCTCGCTTTCCTGACCAACCTTAAGCTTCTCACACGTAAAAACTTCTCGCGTTTTATGTACATATGTTGCGTGATAAGATCGATCGAATGCACACACTATGATACATATATATTTTCTCACCTTCAAAAAGTATGTTTTTAGGTAAATAAACCTTTTGTTATTAAATTCTACTATCTTTCAGTTCCTTTTTTATGACTCATTTCGGTTCGTGTATTAAGTTTCAATTTGACGTGAAATTGTTTTTTTTTAAATTCAGCCCCTATGTTTAAAATATAAATACTAAATTTCTTATTTTCACCCAACTTAAAGTTTATTTTCGAATTATTAGTAAAATGGTATAAAAAATATACTCCTTTTGCACACAGTTTCAAATTCAAGAGAGAGAGAGAGAGAGAGGGTAAGTTACTCTAATATAAAGTTTGACTCTCCTGAACAATTATAACAGTTGCAGCTGATTGGACTTAATGGAAAATTATGTTCAGGACAGAATACATTATGAAAATAAAAAACATCGTGGTTTACCAGCATAACGCACCACCAGTCTGATTCGAAGAAGTAAACACCACCCAAAGCTCGTTTCACACTGACAAAGAATTAATAATTCGAAAATAAAATTAAACTTGAGTGAAAGTAAGGAATTTATTATTTAGATTTTAGGATGATGGTTAAAAAATTTCAGTTTAATAAATGTTTCCCTGCTTTTTAAATTATTAATTTCATTTAATATTCTATTTATCATTTAATTATTCAAAAACTTTGAGGGCTAATTTCACTCCTTAAATATGAATTTGAGGATGTATACAAAATACGTGTACCTTATTCTTTAGTATTCTAAAACGTATCGCCTTCCTTGTCAGTATTTTCAATAATATGGAAAAGGATAGAATAGAACAGATAGAAAGTTTGGGGATGTTGAAAATTATTCAAATGGACAGAGATTGTCCATACAATTTTATAAAGGTAGTTAAAATTTGGAAGTAATTTAAAAAATTTAATCTGAACAAGCAAAAATGATTAATTATCACGTTTTTGCTTTTATACCCTTCCCAAAATATACTTTAATTGGTAGTTTCCAGTTTTATTTAATTGAAAAATACCACAGAAAAGAAAAGTCTAGTTTATGTTACAGGCTAGATTTATGTAAGCCTATCTTAGTCCTAGCGTTAAGTCTAAAAAGAGACTTAAATTAGGGTAAATTAAATTAAGCCTGTAACATAAACTAGACTGTTCTTTTTTCTGTGATATTTCATTTAAAAAAGGAATTTCAAGATTCTCAGCTCAGAAAAAAAATAAAAACTGTTTTCAAGTCAATCAGCTTCAATGCCAAAGTGTAAACACCCCAGCAGAATAGAATAGCGTTGTGGGTTGACAATCCGAGCTCGACTTGAGAGTTGCACGATGAAAACGTGCTCTTTGGAGTATAGTAGTGGCGCTTAGGTAGACGTTTATACGATCTTGCCTTACTGTGGCCCGGACAGGGCTGGTCGTAGTGGCTAGGATCGATCGGACCCCTTTGCCTTCAACCCCCTTGTCACGCATCCAGCCGACCACCCCTATCCCACCATGCTACCATTCCCCACTGTTCCCAGATCCCGCGCGTACAACGACGTCGCGATGCGTCGGTGTATGAGGGTAGTGGAGGGTGCTGTACTCTACCTACCTGTTCCACATTCCACACCCTTTTCACCGTTCATATCTTAGTAAAGGCACTGCTCGACCCAGACGTACTCTAGCACACGTTCTCGCCAAGCACAGCGGAACAGACGTCAAGTGCGGAGAATAGAAATTAGGTTTCCGAACGAGAAAAAGCGGCAACATTAAAATTCTATCCATTATTAAGGCCATGCTTGAGTATCTAAGATCTAATGTAGTAGATTACTTAACTTATTACCTAAATGATTACTTAAACCATAAGAAAAAAAAGTATAGAATACTTATTGGAACAGAGGTTTAATTAAAGGTGTTGGAAAATGGGGTGGAAAAAAGTATTGGAGAAAAGGTGAAAAAAAGCGGTCTGAAAAAGGAATAGGAATATGTGTTTATTTAAAGGCGACAGAAAAGGGATGTGAAAGAGGGTAGAAAGGCAGTTTGAAAGAGATTTGGAAGAGAGGTGCGAAAAGCGGTTTGGAAAAGACGTGTGGAAAAAGACATTTGAAAATCAGATCGGACAAAAGAGTGTAGAAAGAGCGATTTGGAAGAATGGTAGGAAAAGTGGTTTTGAAAAAGGCTATTAATTTAGGTTAATTAAAGGGTTTTGAAAACAAGATATAAAAAATAGGGTGGAGGAAGGGGACTGGAAGAAATCGGTTTGAAAATGGCTCAGAAAAAAGGTTTGGAAGAGATTTGGGAAAAGGCGTTTGGCAAAACTGAATTTGAAAAAGTGTAGGAAATAAGGAGTTTGGAAACAGTGGAAAAATACATTTGGAAATGAGATAGGAGAAGAGAGTATAATTAAAAAAAATGGAAAGGGGAGTGAAAAGTAGTGTGGAAAAAGAGAATTGGAAAATCGCTGGGAAAAAGTGTTTTGAAATTAATGGCAAAGGAGTTCAATTAAAGGGTTTAGAAAAGGGCATGAAAAGGAATAGGAAAAGAGGTTTTAAGAAATTGGTATGGAAATAGGTCAGAGAAAAGGTTTGGAAGAAGGGTGAGAAAAGGCGTTTGGCAAAAGTGAATTTGAGAAATGGTAGGAAATAAGGGGTTTGGAAGAAGAGTGGAAAAGCTGTTTGAAAATTAATTCAAAAAGGATTTTAATTAAAAGAGACAGGAAAGGGTTGGAAAATTGGTGGGAAAAGTGGTTTTGGAAAGGGATGGCAAAAGATTTTAATTAAAGGGTTGGGAAAACAGGGTAGAAAAAGGGAAAACGAGGTTTGTAAAAATAATTTTGTTGAGAAGATACTTTAATAAGGAAGTTGGAAAATGTGTGTGAGAAGCGGTTTGGGAAAGCAGTCGTAAAGGGGTTTGAAAAAGTTGGTTGTAAAAGGATGTAAACAAAAGCGTTTGAAATTCACTACGACGAGTTGCATTATCTGTATTCTGTAGGATAATTTTCAGTTGAAGTGTTTGTGACTTGCTAGTTTTATTTATATTCGATTGTTTATCACAAGTTCTGCGAAATAAAACAGCTCAATGCTTCCATTCATCTTCCCTTTTCTCTTTGACACAAACTGTGAATGCAATAACAAAAGAACATCGCGTTGGACAAAAGATTCTGGCAAGTAACATTGCAACATGAGGCATTTCATAAATGAAAAGTTTTGAGCTTTTATAACATAGACAACTTAATTTTTATTGTTTTAAACTAAGCCTATGAAAGGAAATACCTCATTATTGTAGTTTATCGTATTTTCAGTTTTCTAATATGAAAAAGATTATAAAGAGAAAATAAATATTAAAAGTATTGAAAAATATGCAGTTATACAACAGACAACTTTAATATTGTTAAATAGGCTTTTTATTGTCATCATTGATAAATTTTGAAAAGTGTTTGCAAAGCTTAGCGCGTCCATGCATGGAAATTAATTTCCGCCCTTAACGAGTGATTGATTATATATATATATCAAACCTGTGCATTGATAAATCACGGACATAGACTTTTAACTTGAAATAAAATATCTCTTGGATTAAGTGAAAAGAGAGTTCAGCTATATCAAACGAAATCCAAGCTTAACTTGATCATTAAAATACATTCATTAAATATTGTAAAAGCTTCTGTTATACACTGAAGTAAAACATTGACGTAACATAAGATAATTAAATGAAAGCTGGATTTATAGAATATATATTTTTAAATATAACTCTCCATCGAGAGGAAATTCGTACATATATCATAAATTATTTTAATAATATTTTAAAAGTAAAATGATATGTCAGGCTGTTCATAAATGTGTCGAGAATTTTCATTTCTTTCTCATTATTATGGACATTTTGAAAAATTTAATTAGCAACGCATGTAATGAGAATCTGTAACTCTGATGCATTGTGAACAGAAATGTATTCCAAGAGACAGAAACGAAGTTTCCGCGTGTAAGTAAATATCATTTAATTTATGAATTCTTTAGAGGTTTAAATTACTAACTAAGTTATTTAAAATTTGAATGTGAATTTCATGTCGATATTTTATTCAAAACACAGAATAAAAATTTATGATAAGTAATCGTCTATTTATAAATCCTTTCAGATTTAATACTCATTCAATATTGAAATGGAGAAAACTATTATTATGTATGGTATATTAATTTTTACTCAATAAATCACATTCAGTTTAATCAAATATAATTTTCTACTGTGCAACTGAGATTAATGTGAATTTTAAAAATTACGATTAAACTCTTCAACAAATATGATTATTAATAATTTCACATCTATTTAAAAATTTGAGAAATTGAATGGTCAGGTACTTAACTGACAGTAGTAAAGGTTCATATTTAGTCGGACAGATTTATCTTTGCTGAACGAATTCAGTTTTTGGTATTCGAACCTTCGCGTCCCGGATGTACAGATCGGCGGAAATTAGATTTTCAACTATCGAAGCTGCTTTTGACAAGAAAAAATTCTAAACTTTTTGAAGTAAGAGAAAATTATGGAGCTTTTGCATAATTCTTGCATGGTTGATAGCCTTTAATGTAAATATTACGGAATTTCAGAATTTGACAAGTTTGACATTAGCAATCGAAAGTTTAGATGAACTTCACTCGAGAATCAACTTATTTCCTAAAGTACAATAAATATATATTTTAATAAATTGGCAAGCTTTGCCTTCACCAAATTATCGTATTTCGGTTGATTGATTCTTTTCAAGGTTTCTGGCTTCTCGTAAAATTCTAGTTTGTGTAAAAGCTTCTGCGAATAAGGTTGGTTTTGATTTGATTTGATTTAACCTATTCATATGCAGATCTCAAGAATGTAGATCGCTGACTGTTTAAACGAGTATCAGTTAAAGTCATTTGAATTCAACCTGAGAAATTGAAGATTCTTTCAAAAGTCTATCAACGTCTAAGTTAATTCAATTTCATATGAAGAAAAGACGAAAGCTTATTTTATGGTTACATTCATATAAAAAATCATCTCTGCTAAATGTTACAAATCTCAATCTATACTGTTAAAAATTTTCAGATCACTTTCAAATAATTTCTTGCAACTGCTATAATGCCTTTTTTGACCGACCTAACCGCAGATTTGACGTCAAAAGGTAGTTTGAAATAGAGTGAATCCTTTATCCTCTGCTTAGGTTTTCTTCTTTTGATGTATTTGCAATTCCAGTTTAATTCTCTAGCTTGTTGTGAGTTAATACGATTCGAGTGTTCTTTCTCTGTCAAAGGAGGATTGTGGTTTTAATTTGGTTCTGATGAAAGTGATATACTTAATTTAATAATGCGATTTCTTAAGTTAAGAAGAAAAAATTGTATAATTCTACTCAGTTCAAAGTATATCTTTCGAAAAATAAAAATTTAATTAAGTCTGGATATAACATGAAATCTTCGTCTTAGTTTGGAATGAATGGGATAAGATAGCGTGCACTTCTTTCCAATTCAGAAGCAAAGTCATTATTTTACACTTTCATCGTGCGAGACTGGAATAATCTGAGAGTTTTGTGATTTATGATCAGCAGTAGGAGAAATTGTAAAACCGAATTGTTCGCTAAAGTTTACGTGCTTCGATAAAACATGAATATAGTTACGCGAATCTGTTCGAATTACCAGGCATCAGCTTACAATCACCCACGAAATGACATTACTATCGAGCGATCTTCTGCACACATGAAACTATTTAAACTTTACAGTCAATCCGTACAAATGCTGCTTTTCGGCCCAGCTAAAGTCACGATTTAATCATGACACTAAGTGATTCTATCAAATGGTTAGATTTCAAATTTTCGAGTGTAACTCGATTTAATTAAGAGGAAATAAAACCAACAATAAGCAAGCTGGATTCCTCAAATACTATGTGGGCGGCAGTCTCAAGATCTTTGGAAATACTCGTTGCCTTTTTCGAGTATTATAGTACCAGGTAAGATGAAATTCTAATGTTAGACGAATTCAAATCTTTAGAAATTGCCATAAAATATATTCGAGACTAAACTAACAATTGAAGTTACTATAATAAATACTGAAACTGTTTTCTGAAATGGTAATTGAAGTGGATCTTTAGGTGATATATATGTAGAACGGGAAGCAAGTTTCTACTTAATGGCTAATAAAAGAAGTTTAGTTGAAGCCTCTAAAGTTAACCTTATAAAAATAAGCAATGAAAATTAATAATTTGAACACCTGCCTTCTTTTTTATTCTCAAAATAATTAATGTCCAAATGCAAAAAAGTTACAATATTACATTATTTCAATTTGAAATTCAATTATTTTAAGCGCTTTCATTAAAAATTTTTTCAATTTCATTAGGGATTTTATGAAAATATTGCATAATTTAAAGATTTTTCGTGGGATTTCAAATAATTTTAAGGGACTGACAACATTTTGTGGGTTTTTATGAAATGTTAAGGGACTAAACGTAATTTTCAATAATTCTAACATAAGAATCTAATCTGCAAAAAAATATTCAAAAACAAAAACAACACTGCGAAGTTCACTGATTTTCAGTGACTCTCTTTTCAAGATTTCTTTCAGTGAAAAGTCACTGCAATTTTCAGTAAACGTCATTAAACTACTGAAATTTCATTGATTTTCCACTGACTTCGAGTAGATGTTTGATTAAAATCGTGAGAAAAGAGTCATTGAGAATCAGGGGAATTTGACTGTGAATTAGTGAAATTTCACTGATTTTTCACTAATTCAAGTTTAAACAGACGTGTGTTTGATTTGTCAAGATTGAACAATGGCCCTTCATTAACTTTGTAGTCTTACATTCCAAATTTAGAAGGCTCTCAAAAAATGGCTTTGGCATCTTCACACTGTAATCCGATAGTTTTTTATCTTCCAGTCTCATTTCCCGTTGCGATAAAAGTCCTCGCCATGAACCCCTATTCTCTATTATTACTTTAATTTTAGAGGGAAAGTGTCCTTTGCTTCTTGATTCGTGACACATTTACTTCGAGCTTCACCATTAACGATGCTTTTCCCTATGGGAGCGGCTCCCTTTTGCTGACACCAGAATCCACCAATTCTCTAATTAAACTCCACGTTTCCCGACCCTATCCAACCCTTCGATGTTAGTAGATGATAGTAAACTTCACGACATCATCGACTCAAATAAAATTTAACTTTAATCAGGAACCATTCATAAGACTACGATTGAAAATTGACAGTTCGTTACCGAAAAGTTCTAGTTTTCAATTAAAAAATTCTTCTGGATTTTTTTCCAAATGCCTTTCTTTTACACGACGACGTGAATCGGGTTTATCTCTAAACTCTCTGTGCAAGAATTTGATAAAATTCCCCTCTTGGCGCATAAAAAATTGCAGACAGCAGACATTCTAAATACCCTTTTCGAGTTTTTCTTTCATGAAATACGATTCATTGGAGGCACTGAACAGAACGAAAATACAAAAAAAACGAAAAATCTTGTCAAATGTTGAATAGGGATACTCTAGAATTTGTTATTACGCAATAAAGTACAAAACCTTTTTCGGTAAGGGATTTAAATTCCACATCTGCGATTTGCAAGCGTTCGAACTTTAACGATTTCCATTAAAAAACGATTAAATTTCAATGGCTCTAGTTTGGAAGCTTTCACACTGAAGGGCTTTCAATTTAATTCTCTTAAAGTTAAGATTTGCATTAGTTTACCATTTTCTCGAAACATAAAACTTTAATGCATTTAATTCGAAACTTTTTTTTAGAGTTTATTTATGAACTCCACTAATAGAGTCTGAAATTTTGTGGTAACTATTTGAAGGTTTTAAAAATATAGAACTACTTGAGTGGGATACCAAAGACTTTCTTGAAGTAAAAATTCACTCTGGCTAGAAATCGCACCCTCAGCCGGAAGCTCGAAACCCCAATGCTGTATTTACACTTTACACTCAACTTTCCTTATAATCAACCGTAGTTTATTAGATAAAGTGAAAATTGATAATATTTCCGGTATACTGGTCACATAGAAAAACACTCTCTCAATATACTATCGGAAAAATTACCTAAAACATGTTCTCGTAAGCGAAAATATGTATTAAGTTTTCAATGATTTCGATTCAAGTACAATATTTTTCTCATACGATTCAATCCTATCAAAATTTGTATTGAACTACAAGCACACATGCATAGCAAGTTATATTATACAATTATATATATATATATATATGCAATGTTCCGTCGTAGTTCCGTGCCAAGTCAGACGTGGTTATTGAATATTGGTATTTGTGCAAATATGGGTGCACATACACGAATACACGTATTTTATACTCATACATTTGCACATACGCCACATCCTGAGAGAGGATGCTGACACTTTGGAATCGCTGATAAACTTCCGATGGTGCGCGAAATGATATATGGACCTATTTTGTTCATGCGTTATATATAGTTCGCAAAGACCTCAAATCAGAGGCAAAAGTACAAGTCGCTTTCATATAAGCGAGTAGACACGAATTGCACAAGTGCACATTATTTTCACGTTTCACTTCATTCTCACTTCTATCTGCGACGGACGAGAATTCAGAGTAAAATCACATATAACAGTAATTAATGTGTTGAGAGAATATTTAGTTCCAAATGAACATTTTTTTATATAAATTGTAACATTAGGCAACAATTTGAAAATGAAGTTGACATGTTATCAACATCTGCCAATATTTGAACTCTAATTTAATTTGCTCGCGAATATGATTCAATAATGTTTACTGTAATTTTGGTTGATTTATGTAATAATATGATGAATATCATGAATTATCTTCAACATTATTATCTCAATAATGCGTCTGAATTGCTCTCATTTTTACATTTTTACATAATTGCATTTCATATCTGTGCCAGAGAAGAAATTTTATTTTAATGTAGCCGATTTTTTGCTGAATATTAATTAATGTGATGTTTTTCTTTTTTGTTTCATGTTCTGCTTCATTTCCCTGGTGAAATCTTCAGAGCGCAGTTAGAGTGAGTACATACCCTGTTCTCTATATTTTGAAAACTTGGTCTTTAAATTCTATGATAAATACATATATATATATATATTTCAAGAGAAAATTTCGCAGTTGATAAAGCGCAGACGTAAATTTATACGTTTCAGAAAAATTGAATTAAAAACATAGCAAAAATTTATGAGATCAGAGCAAGGAAGTGACGTGTTAGATAATGTGGACTCTCATCTCGCTTTAGAAACTTGGCTATACTCTCGTTATCGCAAACGTAATTTTCGATACAAACTGGTGCATCGTGATCGCACCTTGGTATGATTTGTAACCGCCATTTTTTAAAAATATGATGCCCAATAATAATGGTACCTCAGTGGACTGTGAATTGATATTTATTTTCCTGCCTTATGCACGATTTATTGAAATCGATGACATCTCCTACAATAAAGTTCTATTCACTCATACTGTGACAAAGTACTTCACCTTTTATTATTTTATTTCTCTTCTGATTAAAGAGAGAAACTTTTCTTTTAACCTTTTTCCATTTATATTCAGAAACATAGAGTAATTCAAGTTTTATAAAAAGTAGAACGAGAAATGAATAAGAATTAGAATGCAAATCATAAAGTTGTAATTGATGATTGTCATGTAAAATTTAGATACATGTACTAAGGTACTAAGCATGTAAAAATATGCACAATCTACTGACTCGAAATCTCACCTGAGTAGTAAAAGTTTGTGCCTTGCTTTAAGAGCTTTATACAAATTCTCATCTTTTATTATTATGCGCAACATCATTTTTTATCCACAACAAGTTGTATTTAATAAATTTTCGACTACGATTTCTAATGGCTCATGGAAACATTACCATTTTCCTATATTACATAGATTTGAATAATTTATATTTGAATTTTACATATTTTAGCTTCCACTGCCTTTAAGCGTCAACTTTAAACTGACGTAACGCAAAGCTTTTTACAATGCGAATACTTTGATCCAGTATAAAATTTGATATTTTTCACTGCATCTTCTTTCTACTGAATGCATAATAATCAGTTTCTTGAATGCTTCGGTATTTTACAAAAGTTTATGGACCTATTTCACATTCCTCGTCTTTCCGCCACAATGTAAGATTCTATTCACGTAAAGCGATACGCTTTAGTTCATTCAGCACAGTTTCCATTCCATTCAGATGACTGCCAAAGTTGATATTGAAATATACGTGAATCACAAACAAAACCTAACAAGCGGATCAAAAATAGCAACTAATATTGAAGAGAACTGATTTCCAATTGAACTCAACACTATTCGGCGGTATAAAACACCTCTCTGAAAACAAGAAAAAATATACTATTATACAATTATTGCAGTGCGCGTATATTTTAGTCTGAGAGTACGTGAGTCATTTAGGAGAGCAGTTTATTGAAATTTTGTAAAATTATAGTAATGTGAGGAAATTTCATTACCCCAATTAAAGAGTAATTAAGTTTTATAAAAAAGTTGTAAAAAGAGAGAGAATTTTGCATATTTATACCAAACTACTGTGTAAATTATTTGTTTATTATGAGTACATTAGATAATTTATGTTACAAGCGAAAATTATCATAATCTATAGTTTCGAGTACGGACTGGACTACTGACTAAATAATTTCGTACTGGAAGTATAATACATGATATTTCATCGCTTGTGGTTAATTTGCATTTGATAATATATGCCCGTTTCCAGAGTTAATTGGTTTCTAGAAATGTGGTTTACCAGTTTTAGGTTCGTGGCTTTAATTTGGTTAATTAAGATGCTACTTTAGAAATGACTAAATAAGTGTACTCAAATTATTTGCATAAATTTTCTCTTCAGAACGTTGGAAATTACTTTTTGGGGACAAGCTCAATTCAGAAGATAAATTTTTATTTGAAAAGTTAAATTTTAAGAGAAGGAATTTACTTCTCTTTTTTTTAATTTCCTAGATCACGCAGGATCTTTTCTAAAACATAACATTTCTCTCCAGAGAAATTTATTGTATTAAACTTTCCCTCAATTCTTTCGAAATCAATAACGAACCGAGAAAATATTTTTCTAAAGCTAACAAAAAAAAGCATCAAATTTGCAGTTATATATTGTCAATTTATGTAACGGAATTAATTTACCGAGACTGTAAATACAAATAAAGCTGGATTCAAGTACCGAAAAACTGATAAAAATATCATTTCATAGATCACAGCTTTAAATTTAGAATGCTTTCAGTTCTATAGGTTTTATTTAATTATCGAAGTGAAAATAATTTATTGTGTGGCTAGAATGTGAAATTTACATTATCAAGAGGGGTGAATTTCGTTTCATTCTGATAATTAAAAATTCTCAAACATCTCTGATAGATTCGACTATGGAACAGTTTTGAAATTATTTTAAATTTCCAAATCTACTTTCTCCATCCCTTTTCCAAAGCCCTTTCCCAAACCTTTTCTCTAAACTCTTTTTCTAGAACCCTTTTCCAGTTTCCTTTGCCAACCTCTGTTTGCTGACCAATAATTTAATACTGATAATACCAGTAAAGCTTCATATCTACAGTGAAACTTTCTGGATGAATAACGTGTACCAGAAATTTTGAACTTTCATATAAACGAAATATTTTTCCCCTATAAAATAATTTTCATTAAAAATTATTTTCAATGCAAGTAATTTATT
>JAUESI010000033.1:6186128-6207919 GCA_032275145.1 Synergus laeviventris | reverse complement strand
GGGATTTCTAGGAATGTCAAAGAATTGTAAGCTATTTTAAAGAATTTCGTAGAATTTTAAGATTTTAGGGGATCCGACGGATTTCTAGAGAACTTTAGGGAATAAATGAAAACTTTTCAGGTAATTTCGAAGATTTCAAAGGATTTTGAATAACTGAAAAAATCTTCATGGATTTCAGAGGACTGAACGGATTCAATCACTGTTGAAAGAATTTTAAAAAGTTATTATATGATTTAAAAAAATTTTTAGGATTTAATTGATGTTTTTATAGATATTTTTGTACTAAATGGAACAGATTTTTGCACACTTTAATTTTCGCGTGGAGTATAGTTTGCTTTCCATTTGGTTTCATTTTCTTTGTTTTTATTCTAAACCATATATCTAAAGCTTTTATCATGTTTTCTGTAGCTACATTTTGCTTGATGATTCAATGATAAAAATATTTGAAAAAAATACGTAAAATGGGAGTTGGGTGGGTCCAAACGATGTTGTTAAGATTTTTTGTATGGGTGAGGGGTAAAAAATAAGGGAAAAAAGTGTTAGGTAATTTGTGGATGGCAAATTTATCAGGTGAAATAATACTGTGAAAGGTATAAAAGAGTTGGAAGTCTCGGGTTACTTAATCAACTAAAGTCTCTAAACACAATGCAGAGAATATATTGAAACTGTTTGTAGTTTCTCATCAAATATGTGCAGGATCTACTTGAGTAGTTAGTACTGAACTGGAATTTCAGTAGAGAGACAAGTAAAGTCATCTGGATGTACAACGTTTGTCTTGTGGACTTTACCACGTATAACGTGAAGGATTTGGTCCTTTACGAGGGATAAACTATAAAGACAGTTTAGTAAACTGCCTGTGCCTATAGGCTTGATTTATGATACGGTTTTCAGATTAGGACAGATCCAATTATATTATGTCTATTAATTTAATACTCCTAAACCTTCATCATCCTATCAATTCCTGAAAACGAGCTGACTAAAACATTGTTTACTCGGTAGTTGAATTCAGAAGAATTCAGAATTTAGATTCCTATGAATACGCAATTTTTCCTCCGTTTAAAAAATTCCCTAGAAGAATTACTATTTAATTTCTAATTCGGAACATTAACAATTTATTACTCATCTTTTATTTTGTGAACTGATTAGAAGGAATTAGATAAAGTACTATGAGAAGTGTGGCGGTTGCTATGGAAATAGAAATGAATTGGTTTCATTCTTATGGATGGCATTTTAGGCTGATGGAAAAATTGCGCATTCAAGAGAATAAAATAATCCTCGCTTTTTTGCTAACTGTATCAATTTAAACAGAAAATTAGTATTGTTTTACAATTTGTGAATACCGCTTAATTAATTACAATTAACAATGTTTTCATTTGATTTGCAGAAAGCGTTTCTTCAAAGCAGATCGATATCACTGGTAGATATGTACATTGATAATTCGGAACCCAGCGAGAACGTGGGACAGATTCATTTCAGCTTAGAATATGATTTCCAGAACACAACTCTCATCCTGCGCATTATACAGGTAAGCTGTGTGCATATCAAGGCAATTGTTGCACCCTGATCCGTTTTCCAGCCATTTCCTATAAGCACCATTAAGTCTATTGCTATTAATCACTGCTAATCTTCATAAATAATCTAATCATCCTTGACTTGAATTAGCTAACAATATCTCTCGACTAAATGAAATACTAAACAAAATTGTAAGATTCTATAAACGAGAACTTTCGTTGATGATAGGCTTATAAGAAAGGTTTATTGACGAAAAAACGGAAAACAGTTTGCGAACCCTTAACCAGGAAAGAGAAACCTTACTTTTAGAGGATTTTCTATATATATAGAAAGAAAAGTACTACCTTTCAACAGAACTTTCGCCTTATTAAAGCACAAGAAGATCCTTTCAAGAGTTTTGAAGAAAAATCTTGAGACGATGCTCAGATTTCTTATAAACTTAATACCTCGACTTTACCAGGACATATTTTTCACTATAGCAATGAGATATCATCTTATCTCTATAGTTGTTAATTAGAGTTACTGTTCCAAAATATTGTGTAATTAACGACTTTGTTTTGCTCCATTTTTAACCCAATTTTTCTCATCTGGATAAAATACTTCTTGAGAATTTCCTGAAAGAAGCTCGTAAATTTGACGAATTTATATATATAAAAGAGAATATTCCGAGTACTAGAGTGGTCCATGAAAATTATATATAACTAATACTTGTATAGTATATTTCTATCCTTCGCTTGTATTTTTGAAACATGGCAGTCGTTTCCATCCCAATTGCTGAACAATTTATCACACTGAGGGTCTCGTCAGGTTATTCTTTCGACCTTTTTCATCTAAATCTTTCTCTGAATCGTACAGTGGACTTCTAGAAAATCGTTATTTTCAAATTAGGAGATTGACTTTCCAGGAATAGGAGAAAAGTTGTTAATAATTCGAATTGTGTTTTTTGTTGTTGTAACATCTACCAAAAGTTAATTAAAAAGACGGAAAAATTAAAATGAGTAGATATCAGTAAATGTACCTTACTGTAGAATTATTAATATTAAAGCACCTATGTCAGTTTAGTTAATATTATTTATATATAAAGATATTTGAATATAATTTCCAGGTATTCTAAGATATTTGAAGGCATTTGTAAACATTTCAAAAGATTGTCAACGATTACGAGGAATTTTATGTTATTTAAAATAAAAGTTTGAATAGAATTGACAGGAAATGGCTACAATTTTTTATAAAAATTATCGAGGGTTGTAAGAGATTTACGACAAATTGGAGGAACTATAAAATGAAATTTTAGGAATTTTATGGAATTTTAAAGTGTTTCTAAAGATTTTAAAGAATTTTAAGGGATTACAAAAAATTTTTAAAGTATTTAATGGGAATTCTTTGAGTTTGAAAAAATTTGAGAAGATTTCGATGAATTTTTTGGGATACAACAAATTTCAAAAGATTTCTGAGGATTTCAAGTATTTTTTTTTTAATTTCTTAGAATTTTCAACATATTTGAAAAAATTTGAAGGAATTTCCAAAATTTTCAAGATATTCTAAGAGATGTCTAACGAATTTGGGGGCTAAAAACGAGGTTTAAGATAAAATTTCACGTTTTTTTCAGATTTTAATAATTTTAAAAGGTTTTTGAAACTCTCTAAAGTTACATTCGAATTTTTTTGTAATCCCTAAAAATCTATTCCTGCAAATTAACTGAAAATCTTTTTAAATAACTATAAATCACATTTTGAAATCTCTTGACATATAAATAAGCAAAATTAAACGTATATTTTGCTAATATTTTAGTAATGAAAATAGCTTTAAGTATATAGCAGAATTTAAATAAAACTTGGATAAATCATAAGCTACAAATTGTAAATGTACGCTCGTTAAATTCATGGTTCGAAGATGAAAAGATAAAAGATTTAGAGAAGATTTTAATAAATTTTCCCTGTATCTCAATACCCATGCGGGATTAAAAAAGTTTAAAAAGTTAATTTAAAGCTGAATAGATACAATATCAGGAAGGCCTTTGGGTGTCATAAAAATTGTGTAGAAGTTTTTGCGGCATGCTGTTATCTGAGCGACCGATGGATATGTTGTTTAATCCGAAAATTCGAAGTATGCATTGAGAATAAATCAAATGACAAATACTAAAACGCTTCGCCTAGTAATCATTGAAAGCATATCTGTTAACGAATCAGAGATTTTACTGCAGAAATTCGATCCGTTCGAGATACCTTTGAAACAATAGAATATATATAGAGATTAGAGAATGACGTAGAATTCCGCATAGTTACTGAAAACTCATCGCTATATTCTGAACTAAAAGCAGTCTTTGATAACATCTAAATTGTTTCAACATATTGTAACAGAAAAGATTTTTTCTGTTTTGAAAGGAGAGCCGAAAATAATGAGACTTTCGAATTGAATTTTATTTACTGTCCTACCTTCCTTTCTGAAAGAAATAAAGAAGTAAAACTTGAAGAAAAAGAAAAAGAAAAACGATACAGATTACATCAAATGTTTTGAGGGCATGTTTAAGTTTATTTTCAATTTTTATTTTGTTTTTCATTTGCCTTGTAATACATACCATAAGTCACTGAATGAATTCGAAAACTTTAGAAAGTTCCGAGAGTAGTTCGAGGTTCTTGGTGTTTCGGGGTTTCCATATCTCCTACGCACCTACTCCTAATTAAATTTATTCCTGTAAAAAAACGCCATTCTTACACGATGCAATTTTGAATTGCTTTACTATAACATATTTGAAACAATTCTTTTCTTACTCATCGGTCAATTATAATTGCAAAACTTTTATTTACTACAACGAAATACTTAACTGAAATGAAAGATTCTATTTTCTTTATGGGTATCTTCTCAGGCATGGTAGACACCTTTTGTTATAGCCCGTTTGAAATTTATTAAATGGGTAGGTGAGGATTTCAATTCCAAAACTCGTTGATAGGTTGTTAAAACTGATTTCATGTGGCTATCGAGGATTTTTAATTTTTGAAAATGTTTTTATGCACCACAAAATATATTTTCTATTCACTCTAAATTTGTCTAACTTTCGAAATGTCATTTATAGCAGCCATCAAATATACGATGGTTCCTCTGTGGTATCTATAGCAATACCAAATAGCTGTGAGTGATGCTGTTAGTGGCTGGGTGTATCTAGCATAGCTGGAGTTAATTAACCACAATGAGTTGGTCGCTTAAATGTTCCACCTATATTTCTCTAATCATTATGCCACTATCTTTTAGTACTCTCCTAGTAAACCAACTGATTTAGTGCAGTGCATGACGCTTTAAAGTGACTAAAGCTTCTACACTGCATCTATTTATGCTATGGCCTGGATAAGTTACCTTTAAAAAAATTAACACAAAGTGGTTTTATTCATACAGATGTCAGACTTTGTAGAATCAAATTACAATTAGCTCTTTTCTTCTCTAAAACTTCTCATTCTTGACATTTATCTATTAAATGATTGAAATTGACCTATAATATTGGCTCGGTTTAATTTATTGAAAATGGAATTGCACAGCACCGGATATCGAGCTCTAAAAGGAGAAGTAAAAATACATAGTTCTTTAACGAAGGGATGTAGACTTGTAGACATTTTAGACATTCAATTATACGAGAAATCTTCTTTTATTTTCTTTGACAAAAGCTTAAATACATAAGAGTGGATGTTTGCTCGCGATATTTAATGAAAACATTGATATATGTATAATGTATAATACCCATACATATATAATATATATTATATATATATATATATATATAGTCAAAGTGTTGAGAGTGTAAGATTCGTGAAACGAGTTCACGAATAACGAAGTATGCTTGACTTAGACTAATTTAACCTGACATGATAACTACTTTAATCCATTGTTCTCCGGTTTCTTGATTCTAAGAGTATAATACATATATATGCTTGGCTCGGTGTCGACCAATTTAATCGCGGAAACATGAGAACCTTTGAAATACTTTTCTAGATGAGTGTAAATTGGATGTACAGTAGGTATCTTGCTTGCACAGACCGAATTCGGCTCTCAGAATAATCTGCAAGTTTCATATTTAAGTTCGAAAGTTTCCTGAAAAAGTTTAATTTAGAAGAAAATCGTTTGCATTATTGAGTGTATCTTAAAAAACTCGACTTTCAGCACTTCATCCGGGATTAAAATTTCAGATACGCTTATCTTTGTTTTGCTTTGCTAAAAATTCCATTTTATTCATTGGAGTACAATTTGAGATAAAATGTTTTCCAAGTGAAATATTGAATATTGACAATTCAGTCCAATTTCAAAACTTTTCCCTAGGCACTTGCTGTTTCATGCTATTTCACTTGTTGCCATGAATTTTTCTTTTTCCACCGACAAAAAATGAAATCAAAATCTTCCATTTGAAAAGATTGCTAATGGGTGATTCAATAAATAAGAAGGAAACTGTACTTCAATCCGAAAAGTATTTCGTTTTTCACTTCATGAAAAGATAAATTATTGTAGCTGAAGTAATTTTGTCCTTTGAAAACTCTCGTTTGATCAGTTGACTTTACAAAAATTCAATCTTTGGAAGTTGAGAAAATTCCTTTTCTGAAAAGAAAACCTTATACTAGGTAAGTTTTCAAAATGTCCTTTCAAGTTCAGTTCTGCTAAGTTTAGCTCACTAGAACTTCATGATTTTATTCATGATTAACTTTAATTTCGCATTTCTCTAAAATCTTCCAAATAGTTCCAATTCTTTCGAATCTGAATACGTCTAAGAAAATGCCAATAATTAAGCAATTTATTTGACAATAGTTATCAACAGGAATCTATTTCTCACTTGCTTCTGAGTCGTCTAAGAAGGATACGCTATATCGCCTTGCTATCATTTTACATGGAAGTTGTGGACCTTATAGGTAACACATGAAATTTCCTCGTCGGGAGATAGCCTTTATCTCCACGTGCCTTCCGATTGCATTTTCCTTGTTCGATGAACGCTCGCCCCTGAGGCAATGTGCACACAAGCGAACGCGGCAGATTGAAAACGATCTCATCGCGGAAAAGCCAGCATGAAAGCTAACATGTGGGTACGTGCATTTATACAGATATATGCATAGGTATCTAACTCGTATAACGCACATGGACAAAGTGGAGGATTTCGTCCCACCCCTTGGGAATATAGTGGTACGATCGGACCTAATCTATAGACAACACATTTTTTATTATATTACCTTCACGCAACATTCCACTCTTGTAGAAAAATTTCAAGATTTCATGGTCCATGGTGCTATTTAGTTTTCCATAAGATACAAATCAGTTACCTCGATCGAATTACCATCATGCTCGTTAAGCTTTTGCTTATGATCGAATCAGATCGACTCGATGTTCCAAGCAAGTAATTACCTAAGTAATTTGATTTTTGACGTCTCAGACGTCAGATGTGCCACCTAAACAAAGATCCACAAGCTAAGGTTTCAGGAAAAAAATGACTACAATATCCAATTTTTAAATTTCCCTGACTTTTATAGAATTATTGTTCTTAAAGAATTTAATGTAATAGAAATTGAAAAAGATATTTGTATTGATATTAGAAAGTCCTTTCCAAAGTTTAAATTGTACGGAATTTTTTTTAAATCATATAAATCTCCTGAAATCTCTCAAAATTAATTTTAAAAAAACACTTTCTGAGTCCGATATCTTTTTACTTATATTTTAGGTCTTCTGATACAAGAAAAAAGAATTTACATAATTTTAAAAGTAATTTGTAGTCTAAAAACAAAATAAAGATATCCTTAAAAAAAGTAAAATGTATGAATATGGTCCTAGTATAGATTAAACTAAAATATATTGGTTTATTTTTTCCTTAATTTTTTAGTTTTTTTTTTTAAGAAAGAAATGCTATTTTTGAGACTATTAACTTTAGAGGTTCGACATTTTGTGAATTTTTAGTCAAACAAAATAATAATAGTTTATACTAGGGCCATAGTCATACTTTTTTGAAGGATATTTTTTTCAGACTTGCCAATGAGCCGCCATCGTGCATGCCAAAAAAATAAAAAATTTTAAATGGACTTCCACATGGTTGCTTCCACAACCCCTATAAAACATATATTACTGAAAATTTCCTTGAAATTCCTTAAAGTTTGACATTTTTAAAAAACCTATTAGAAACTTTTAAAATTTGACGAAACTATTTCAAATCCTTGAATATCCCTTGAAACCTTTTAATTTTCGCAAATGCTTGTAAAAATAAAAAACCTCTTTAATTCTTTTTGAATTCTATGAGAAACTGTAAAATCACTGAGTCACTTAAAATTCTTTAAGCATCTTAAAATCCTTTAAAATGCTACGAGAAAATCACTTCCTTTTTATTTCCTAAAAATTCTGAAAAATTTCTTGAAATCTTTCAAAATCCTTGGAGATCTGCCAAACTCTATTCAAACTCTATTAAATTGCAATACAAAATCACGTGATAATTGGCCATACTTTATTCTTATTAATATATCAATTTATATTTACATTCTCGCATTTCCCTTACATTTTCCTGACTTGCCATTTTGTGAAAACAATAAAGAAACATGGATATGTTGCACTTGAATGCGGAAAGTGAATCTGTAAAAATCCAATTTTTGAAAAGGAGCCACTTTTCTGTTTGAACCACTGATTTAATGCATGAATTCCACTCAGGATATGTAAATTTCACTTATTACTTTTATATTTCAAAGTCTTGCTCCTAAATAATGACGACGATAATTTTGACAAATAAAGAAGTCGACAATCGACTTTTTATCGTGTCTTATGTTTATCGTCAAACATCGCTCGAATGCAAAACTATAGCATATATATATATGTATTTAAGGTGGATCAATATTTTAAATAATTTTATTACCAGTCCATATAATTTTTGGTGACATATGTGGCACCGTAAAGGTCCTTCGCAGGCGATCGTGCACTAAAATCACCAAATACACAATGCACCCCATCCCGATTCTAACAATTTGCTATGTGCATACACGTAGAACATGCATGCACTGTTTGATTTTGTATAGCACGATTGATCATGGTTCCCTTGCGTGTCTCGTTTATGCTCAGGTCACGGAGAACATTTACCACTGGATTAGCCATGAACCAGGTTTATACAACATCTGTTAGAAATGATCCTATACAATCTCGTCTAGGTTACAAAACTAGTAAACAAACTTTAGCTAGTAATTGTCGAAACTTAGAGACTATAACATACTTTCACCATAAATCGGTCTTTAGAAAATAAGAAATACTTTTTAAATGAGATGTTTCTTGTTATTTGTTATGTGTAATCCAGAAGAGTACGAAACTTTCAAGATAATTGTATTTTATCACTCAATAAATACAATTTCCAAATACCCTTTTAGACGCCTTTTGTCAACCCAATTTGAACAAAATGAAATTTTTCGATTATGTAACTTTTCGCTTTTTCGTTTTTCGTCTTTTTGACGATAATAAATTGAATTTTTTTGGAAAAATAAGTGAATATGTTTCGCTTAAATTCGTAAATTATATTAATTGATATTTAATGTTTGCATTAAAAAATTTTGGAAAAGACGAAAAACGAAAAAGCGAATACTTATATAATCGAAGTTCAGTAGTACAGGTCAGTATATGGTCTGCCGGTGGATGAATCGGACAAAATACTGAAACTGCGACAGCTTCTTATTATTCAGTAACACAATAAATATATATATATTTTGTATCACGATTGTAAAGAATTTGAAATTGCAGAACATTTTACATGTCTGTACATAAGTTTCCAGCAATTCTATAAATTATACAGCGCTGAATGAAATTGAATCAAATCATTGAATTGCTGTCTTTGAAAACTATTGGAGATCGTAAAAGTTAGAATAAGAACACAAAGAATCTAAATACAATTTCCGTGCTTTTTTATGTGGAATTTATTGAACAGGATGTAAGTGAGGCGAAGTAACTTTCTGTAAGCCTAGCAGACATATTACTATCGTTTACTTTAAGTGCTCAGAAATGTAGGCATAGTGATATGTCGGAGTTCAAAAAAACTAGGGCACGATATCTACGAAAGAAGCATTATTTCGGCATTGACTAGAAATTCTAGGCGAAAATAACGAATTCAGGCCTTTGTTCTCGTAAACAAAGGCATAAATTCTTCCCGCTTGGCGATAACTACTTCCCATTTACTTTTCCAATTATATTATACCATAAATTTCTAGTTTATCAAACTGACATTTTCAAATATTGAATAAATATAATGATCAACTGTCTCATTATTATGTAGTTAATGGAATCGGATTATCGAAAAATCTGGTTTCGAAAAGTTACATTTATTGATTGTAATTAAAAATGTATTAATAATAATTTCAAAAGTCTAATCTATAATGCAAATTGATAAAGTGAATAAATCTGTGTATAGAATTGTATATGCTTTTTCTATTGAACAATAAAGTTGATTACAATAAAGTTTTGAGAAACTAGAACATCGTTAAATGCCAGGACGTATTGTCTAGGAAGAGCAAACAAGAAGTTGTGCAATTACTGCGTATAACAGAAACCTGTTTCCAAATAAACAAAGGGTGATTAAATATACTTATAATATTATGATTTAATAAAAATAGAGAACTATATTGATATATTGATTTTTTTACGTTTATAAAAGTTCAATAAAAAATAATTTATGGGCAAAATGAAATGGAAGCTCCACTTGGAATTTTATGTTCCGATTTTGATTGAAATTTCTTTCCATTTGACCGCACACTCTTCCCTTCGCTTTTTGTATTTACCGGATCTTTTTTTTTTCTTTACAAGTTAACTTTTATCAATGTTCTTATGGCTGTATTCATAGAAGAGTGTTAACAGGATTATTCTGCTTTCAGGGTAAAGAACTACCAGCAAAGGATCTGTCCGGTACGTCTGATCCTTATGTGAGAGTAACTCTGCTACCAGATAAAAAACATCGCCTTGAAACGAAGATTAAAAGGCGGACTTTAAACCCAAGGTGGAATGAAACTTTTTATTTCGAAGGTAATATATTATATTCGCTCTTATTTGATTTTACTAGATTGTCAATTTTACGTCCTTGGCAAAACGTATTCATGGACTTCCACTCTAAAAGGCTTCCCTTTCTTCAGGAGAATTAAATTTTGATCTCAAGTAATAAACGGAAGGAAATAGTTTTTAAGATTTAAATAATATAATTTGATTAATATTAAATAAAATTTACAAATGCAAATTATTCTACAGAAAAATTAAAAGTTTCAAAAGAATTATATTTTTACTTTGATTATAAAGCAATTGCTGTATGGAAATAAATTATTTTAATCAAGAATTTTATTTTATTTTATTTTATCCCATAAAATTTGGTTTATTGGTTATGAAATATGATTTTGCAATAAATAATTATCTTTTATTTACTAATTTTTAAATCTTTTTTTAAAGGTTTCCCGATCCAAAAGTTGCAGAGCAGAGTACTCCACCTTCATGTTTTCGATTATGATCGGTTTTCACGGGACGACTCCATAGGGGAAATGTTTCTCCCTCTCTGTCAGGTAATTTCCATTTATTGACTGATCACCAACCTAGAATAACTAGTAATTAATGCCGATCTCATTACAAAATTGCGCGAATAAAATTTCTATGATTATCAAGAGCAAGTGAATTAATTTTATAAATTTATTTTTCCATACAATCCTTAATTTTCACTATAAACATTTTTCTCTTTTTTGATTGAAAAGCTGCCTCCATAGCTCGCTATATTCCAAGAATATTCCATTGGAACGTTTTGAATATTCAATTAATGTTAAAGCAACTGATGAGTATATTATATTATTATATTATATATTGAATATATATTTAGTTCTAAATGTTCCTATAGAATATTTCAGGAATATTCATGGAATGTAACGTTCCATGGGAGCGAGCGTTTTTTCGGCTCAACTCTAATATTTAACTCACGAACGGAAATGTAAAATGACGTTTAATTGCTGTGAGATACGTGGAGGAAAACAGGCGTGCCTTTTAGAAAAATGTGTTTTCCCATATCCAGGGGTTGAACCTTTTGTTCCTCGTGACCTATATTCCACTTTTATGGTATTATATTATCGGTTACAATAAATTGGCAATCGTTGAATTATAGAAGTCGTTGATCTATGTTGTTCTGATATAAACCATACCAATTTTATTGCTTATTATTTTTTTGATATCTATACATATAAATCACTTCGTAGTCTCCCAAATTAAGTCAATTTTCCGTGCGAAGTGTACAAATCATTGGACACGCTAATTTTATTGTTTTGTTACTCTACATATAATATTATATACATTTGTTTATTATTTTATTATTCTATTATTTTATTATTTTTATTAACCATAAGATGAGTGGAAATTAATTTTAAGTCTGTTTTAAAATTCAAATATAACGGATATTGTGTTAGAACACTTTTATTGAACATTTCTTAAAGAACAGAATTGTATAGATCATTTCTAAGACACTTGCAGCATTTATTAATTCTCTGTCCATCTTTGGAACTAACAGTGACTTGAATTTAAGATCTGCTTTAAACTCTTGTTAAAAGACAGGAGATTTCATGATATTAATGCAGAATTGGGAAATTTGCAGGTCGACCTTTCAGAGAAACCGTCATTTTGGAAAGCCCTTAAACCGCCTGCAAAAGATAAATGCGGCGAACTTCTGTGCTCTCTATGCTACCACCCCAGTAATTCCGTTCTCACGTTATCGCTTTTGAAAGCAAGAAATCTCAAAGCGAAAGACATCAACGGAAAGTCAGGTAAAAATAATTATCATCAGTACCTTTACTCCGATAAGAAGGCTTGAATTGATTGGGACTGTTTAATTCCCTTTCTTAGTACGATTCAGCTTTCAATTTTAAATGACGAAATCGAATTATTTAATTTAAAATGCATTGGTATCTCTTTGACGCCAATGAAGAGGAATCGAAATGCTTTGAAAATATATTTTGTAGATAATTAAGATCTAATCGTTAAATCATGTATGGTTCGATTTATGTACTCCTGCATGTGGAAGAGACTCTTTGATAGCCACTCTTTGACATTTAAACTAACATGCTAATAAAGTTTCATGATTCAATCATTTTCAGATCCATATGTGAAAGTATGGCTGCAGTTTGGCGAAAAGCGAATCGAGAAACGCAAAACGCCAATATTCAAGTGCACGCTAAATCCAATATTCAACGAGTCATTTTCCTTCAATGTCCCATGGGAGAAGATTAGGGAGTGTTCGTTGGACGTTATGGTAATGGATTTTGACAACATTGGCCGGAACGAGCTCATCGGCCGCATTCAATTAGCAGGTGCGTTCGTGACTACACGTTAACGATTCCAATATTGATGAGCATCCATTATCACTTACAAAATTTCACACTTCACGAATTATTAATTTGTTTAATTGAATTTCCCAAATCATTAGAAAACCCTATCCAATCAATTCAAATGTTTCATTTACCTATTTAAAAGATTCATCATTTGTTTCCATCAACTGTCTTTTGGAAATTTTTATGAATATCATCAAGTTACTTTTGCTTGACCTAGGACCGAGCCTAATTGTGGCAAAACTGTTATACAGTATAATTACTCGTTACAAAGGCAAATGAAGATGCTATTATAATAATTGACGCGTAGGCATGACTTCACAAGCATCACAAATAGGCGATAATAATGGCACTTCCTGTATGCACATTGACCAAGCATTTTCGATGTACTAGCAATTCTGGACAATAGGCACTAACCCGGGCAGATAACGCAATTGTGGTCAGCAAAGTGAGGAGAAAGTCAAATATACCCCAACTTTTACTTATAATAGCTATTTACTAATAAATCTCGAAAAATATTCATTTTTATATTCTTAAATTATAACTAAAAGTAAGAATATTATATTATATTAATATCTGCTAAAACATAAAACAATATTTTCGTCATTTCGTTATTTACAATTCCAAGAATGTATCGATTATATAGAGGCTTTACCTTTCGCTCAAAAGTATCGTGGCTTTTAAACTTTTTATGGAGCTTACAAGCCATCGAGAACGAACTCAAAAATAATCTAGAAAAAGCTTGTAACTACACGATTCAGAAAAGTTGTGACGCGCAACATCTCTGATCCCCTGAAAAAAGTTTTTAACTTTGTTATAATCCCTCTCCTAATACATAAATCCATCTATGCACATACATTGATGTATATTTTTCTCGATACATCAAAGAAACTTGTTTCCTCCGTATTATTTATAGCAGGAAAATGTTCATACTCAGCAAAAGAAGCAGGTGTGGACCTTGCAGGGGTTTTAAAAGACAACTCTTAATATAAGACTATAGAAGTAAACTCTCACAAGAGCTTTATTTCAGACACCCAATTTTTCTTTTGCTTTTACGAACCAGGAAGCTTCACAATTTTAGAACCGAAACTTCTGGGAAAAAGGGGGCAAGATGTAATGTAATTTGATATCATATTTGATCTTTAAAAATTCATTTAAATGGAAAATAGTATAACATCATACGAATTCCAAATGCATTGGTTTTTAAATGTCGAACATAACAATTTTTCATTTTTCAATGTATTTTTTATCTACTACATATGTAGTCTTTAAAGTACCTATTGTCGTTAAAAAAGGTGATAAGATATAGGTATGATATAAAATAATAAGTTTAAAGCTTGATTTTCAAGCCCATTTTCCACACCTTTATTATATCTACTGTTTATTAATATTTTATCTGGAAAATTTTCGTTTCAGGAAAAAATGGAAGTGGGGCCAGTGAGACGAAACACTGGCAGGATATGATTACAAAGCCCAGACAAACCATCGTTCAATGGCACCGCCTCAAACCTGAATAAACTTCCACTTCCACTCCTTCGAATTTACTTCCTTTCATGTATTTAACTCGCATCCTGATGTACGAGCGATCAACATGAAAATCATATCTGTTCTCCAGCGTGTCATTCATCAAAATCTACCATGTTTCTGCTCCCAGGAAGGCACAGCAGATGTGAAAATGGATACAGGGTGATGAAGACAGAACTGCTAGAGGGCAACAAAAGAGAAAATGAGGGAAATGAGAGAACACTATGAAAATACAGGAAATGGTATGCAAAGGATAAAAGATAAAACGGTATAAAGACAATGGGGAGAGGTATCGAAAAAAGTGGAACCATGTGAAAAGATAGGAAAGAGAGAACACGATCTCACAAAGTTCATTCTCTCGAATAATCTCATTCCCCATTTTCCAGTCGTCATGATCAACTTCTGACGACTGATATCACATTATCCAGTGCCAGACTTTAAAATTGCCATCAAATACTACCTTTGCGATCATTTTCACGAAAGAAATCTCTCTGCTATAAAAAAATTAGCTTTTAAAGCATTCTGACCGATCAGTCAATACAATCCTCTTTAAAGAAAAAATTAATAGAGGATATTAATCTTGCTGACAAAGAGTGATAAAAAAAGGCAGGTTTTTTTTCGTGAAAATCTTCGCTTCGTGACTAATTAAGTAATTTTCTAGCTCTGTAATAAGGAGAAGTCGTTTAAGTATAGAAAGTGTTAAAGAAAAATATATTGCGAAGAGATAGAACGCTTCTGCGATGGTACCACACTGATAACATCGAACGTTATTCCTATGGACGATATAAGATCCAGCGTTACTGAAAATCCTTACTCTTATGGTCATCATAATCAGCAAACGGTCACAGGCCGAAATCTAAATATTCGAGAGAATGTAGAAATAGGGCAAACTTTCTTTGATATCCTTTTTTGAATTCACTATTTTGGACACACAAATTATAATCTTTACGCAAAGAGCTTTTCTTCGAAATTTATTTCTTCTTTTTTTCTTCTTATAAAACTGTTTAGAGTTGACTAGTTTCTGTAAGTTAGACAGGAAATTTCCTAGTGATAAATTCCAGTTTTTCCTTTTTCTTTGTTCAAGTTTTACAAGTGTTGTTTCATTTAATTTGAAGTTTCCAAGAACTAATTAGTGAACTATCAAAAATCGATATCTTTATTACTCTCACCAAAATCCGACTTTCTCTTCTAGTCTCCGATACAAAAATCATCCCTACCTAATTTTTGGACAAATTTTTAATATGCAGATTTTCAAGGCAGTATTTCGATTCGTGCAACGAACGTGTTACAAGAGATGCAACAGTGACGATGGGAACTTTTATTGAGAGTTGCAGATCGGCAAATCGGAAAGTTTTCAATCAAAGGAACTGAGATTTGATCTCCTTTTGAGACACTAGATCATTTCTTAATAGAGCAAGATAGTGTTTCCTATCGAAAATCTTTGGACAGACGATCCTGATTATTAGTAGCAGTTGATAAAAAGGAAAGATATTTTTGACGGAACTTTTGTATTGAAGAATCAAAGAAAAAAAATATTAAAAAAAAGAAGATATCTACAAAATATAAGAAATTTTTCGGGGGAATTTCAAGTAATCAATTGTGATCGGTGTACCTTATTCATACACTAAAATTAAATGATTCTATTATATACTGGTAGTCTGCTGTTGTTAACAATAAATTAGGACATCCGGCGATAATTCGTTGCAAGAATTTCCCGGAAGCAGTATTTACTTGACAACTTTACCATCTGAAGAGAAACAAATTGTTGGAATTACACACGTATTACAAATTACAATACCTATTAAGTAATTGAATGTACAAATTAATTTCTGAAATTAATTAAACATTCAGAAAATAAATGAACTGAAGTGAAAACTAATGAATTTTTAAATTACGAGATGGAAATATTTCCTGTACTGATAATGTCTGATGTTAAAACGTTTAGAAATTGAAAGCATTCAAATTAGAAGTGTTCAAAATTCGAACAGCTTCGAATATAAGCATTCTAATTAGAATTCTGAAAGTTTCAAACTCAAAGCGTTAAAGTTTAAATGCTTAAGGGAGGCTTTAAGGGATAACTTTGAGATCTTATTATAAAGAAATTAATGATTCAAACAATTCGTTTGTTCTTCAGTGCTTAAATCAGAAAAGATATGAATTACAAATAAAAATTCGGTTTTCTTAGCAGATCCCATCGCGTTGTGATATATCAATCATCCTCTAGTTAAAAAAGCATTGGTATAGCATGTCTGGCACTTCGAAGAAAATTTGTCAGCCTAATGTTGACCGTCGTTCTCGACAATGATTATTTTTATCACGGCGTGCGTATTTTTATCGTTAAGCGTTATTGTTGAATAAAACAAACCGTTGCAAAGAATCTTCTTATTAACTGCAGCAGAGCCCTACTGTGTACCGTATTGCTAAACCAAAAGGGAAGACATACAGTAGCGCTTAGAGTGTAAATTAATTATAGTCTACGATATAAAAAATATGGGTAAATGGTTATATATATATATATAAATTATACATATATATATAATATAAATTATATATATAATATACAGATAATATTGCGTAGCACATAAAATTAGATACTGTTTGTATGTCGTAGCCTGTAAATACACTCTCTTCACCTGATTTGTTTGACGTACGTTAAGGTTTTAAAATCTTACACAAATATGTTCTTGTTTACAAAAATAGTTTTGTAACAAGTTTCGTATTATTTAATCAATTTGAATGAAGGTCGGTTGTGTCGAATAGGAAATTTTGTTGCGCACATTGATTGTAGAAATCCTACATCTGCCAGCAAAGAAATTTTATGGGATATTCTCAATAAGGTATATGATTAGGAATGGTGTCGTTTTGTTAGTCTATTATTATGTTTGATCGTCGTGCAAAAATCTATGTCGTCGTTACACTAATTAGATATTATAACGAAGTTTCTATAGGAATGGAATTATGCCATGAAAGATGTTGTTCTGTGAAAGAATATTTTATAATTTAATCCAGTTGTACATACAATAAGATTCCTAACTATCTTTAACGATTCAATTGATTTATGACCTTTTATTCCGACTTCTAACTTTGATTTCTTTTGATTTTTAGGAGAAAATATTTTACTTAAAATTTTCTTTAACGATCGTCGAAGAAATTAGGAGCGGATTGAGTACCTATAGCATAAAGGAGTAATGCATTTACATTTAGATATGATTAATTTATATTGTGATGTATGTCAAGTGTGGCTAAGGTTTGGCGTTAAGCAAACTTAGATTAGCGAGAATACGGCGAACTTCTATTGAAGACAAATGTTCGATGTTAAACTTCTTGCGCTTTTTACATTGCGCAGTAAGAAAATACCTTCATTTGAAAAGCCAAAGAAAAATACTAAATGTAGAGGAATATAGAGATTTGATTGGCAATATATTGCTCATGAAAATCATAAATCCAGGAATGATATGAGTGAAAGTGACGTACGCGATCTGCCTTCTAATATATTAATTGTATAGAACATATTGAGAAATATTAAGGTTGTAATTAAAAAGAAAAGAAAAGAAAAATCCAATTTTTAGATGAAAATTTACTAATAATTATTGGGTGTCATATATTAAAATATATCGCAAATGTTACAGACACTGCATCTAATGCAGCATAAATACATTTTTATTTAAATAATAGATATGAATCGTGAGATAAGTTTATTCTGAATTTATAGAGTTGGCCAAACGCACAGTTAAGAACTACAAAAAGAATGAACAATTTTTGTTTAACTTGGTCTGTATTTGCAATTTTTCAATGAAGATATCTCTCTAAAGTATCCAGAAAATATTAATTAACTATTAAATGCCTGCTATTAAAATTTTTAAAGTATATTTTTCGAATTAAAATTAGAGAATGGATATTTCGGTTTGAAGTGTTTATCAATTTCCAGAGCTTTTGATGCCTTGCTACATTTGAATCTCACATATCAACATGATAGTTTGTTCCTAAAAGATTGTATTTTCAGCAAAATATACGCGCGTTAGAATCTTAAATAGTTCGATTAGGACAGAGAGTGAAACCAGCGAAAAAAAACTAAATTAAAAAAACTGATTATTCAAATCACGATATTTTTGCTGCGCAATGAATTCCTAGTGAGGTGTAGTGGATATCTGTTTCCGATGTACTGTGTATAAGTAAATTTATAGCTCTACTATACTTGTTCAAGATGTGGACACAATAAGGGGGATCTTTTATCGTGAATATTCACAATATAGAATATTGTGTCCACAACTTGTTGAGAAATTTCCACGAGACTCGAATAAAAATCTTCCTGCTCTGGGGAGAGTGTCACTGCTGTCCCTTTGTAAAGTATTTTTATATCGACTTGTCGATTATTCTTCATTGAAAAGAAAAGGAGCTTGTGAGAAGTTTTCTTTTATCTTGTGAAGTTTTTATTTATACAAAATTATAAACATTTCTCATCTCAGATATAAATGTTTGGTGTTGATTTTAAGAGTGCATTAATAATTTTTTTCTTAATTTTTACTTCATAAACTTCTTTTATTCAGTGGAAAATTAATTGTGATGAAACAGGCAAAACGAACAACCCTTGTTTTTAACTGAAAAATCACCTTTATTAGGGTGGAAAATCAATATTTAGATTGAACTGATCATTTTTTCAATGCTTTGTAACGTAATATTCAACATAAAGGTATAATAAAATAAGTTGGAAGTTGTGACAGAAATTGAGGGTTGATTTTTTTCCCTATTAGGCTAGTGCAAAAAAAATATTTTATTTTTTCTTTAATTTCCTTAAGTTTTGGTTGCTCTCGACTATTAAACTACCCAATGCGTTAAAACAATTTAAAATTCTTTAATTTTCAAAGAGAGGAAGTTAAAGGGTCGAGAGAAAAATACAAAACCAAAAAGTATTAAATTTTGCCTATATAATATTGTTAAATAAAACATTAGAAATATAGGCAATTTTATAAAATTGTTAAAATAGATCGAGGTTTAAGTTTTGTATTTTAATGTTGAAAATTAGACAATTAATTTTTCACAGAACTGCTCTTAATTAAATAATCCTGGAATTTTCTTTCGAATTTTACTATGACAGCTTTTTTTATTCTTGACTGTAAATGAAATCAAGTTGAAGTTAAAAACGGATATTCTCCTTAGAGCATCAAGTTAAATTCTCATAACAGTGCCAGTTTACCGTGCAACGGCATACTCTGATCGTTATTTAGCGAATTAACGAGAAGGATAAAGCTAAATAGACTAAGTCGTCTAGTTTTTGTTAGAATAATCTAGTTTTTTGTTAGACAAAGGCTCAATTGTAGCTGAAAGACCTAGATTCGTATGTATACGCGTAACGTGTCTACGCAGAAGTGCTAATACTGCAGCGAGTGTGTCCCTCATAAATGCATATCTTCGTCAATCACAAAAATTCAGGTCGAATGCGTTTAGAGGAAAGGATCGATCACTATAATGTCAATGAGACTAAGTGCACACTTTTAAAAACTATGAAGGATCATCTTTACATTTCAAATTTCACATTTAAACATTTTATATTTAAACATTTTTCATTTGAATATTTTTTTCATTTTAAGTACATAAAGTTTTCTGAATCAAATCTTAGGAAACAAAATTTTGATTTCCACATACATCCTACAGCAACCTTGATCACACTAACGTGTATCTGTGTATATGTAACTGTGTAGTTTAAGAGGCTAACTATTTCGATCGAAGTGACATATTCAGATAAGCATTTAAAAAACCTTGTTTTAAATTTCAAAAAACAAGCTTCAAATGATTTCTCAGGTGTCCATCGATAATAAAGATTTTGTTTCCTTGTACCTATAATACATTTTCTTTTGTATCTGATTTTATAATGAGCAGACATTCAGATTGCAGACGCGAGTCTTTAAACCCTAGAATGCGTTATCGTTTGTGTGTGTGTGTGTATCGGAAAATGGGGAAAATGATATCCGAAATTCCAGGGAGACTCAATAGATACATTTAGAAAGAGTATTAACTTAAATTAATTTCTTATTCATTATAATATGACTTTTTATGCTATCGAATTAATCAATTTTATTTAACTGTCGCGGAAACTTCTAAAAATACTACAATCATGTGAAACTATTGTTATCTCGAGTCAAGCCAATTAAAGTATCTTTTATTTCGCATCATCAAGGAACATTAAAGGACGAATTTTTTTTTTAAATCAGAAAACCAATTAGTTTATGAGATTGAGATTCATTTTTCAAGTAGACAAGAAAAGCTAGAATTCTTTAGTATTTCTAGTTTTCCTTTGAGTTCGATCTTTCAAAGAATCGAGGGACTTGAATCGAAATAAAAGTAGCAGAATATTGCAACAGAGCAAAATATATTTTGCAACTATAACATTTGAGTTTTTCAGCAGAGTCAGTTGTCCATTTGGCTCATCGGAAAAACTCAGAAATAAAAAATGACCTATTTTGTTAATCTATCGTAACTTGAAGCTTATTTTTTCATGGAAAACCAGAAGGTATGTACTATTATCTAATTTTAAATAGCAGCGTCGTAGTACAAGCGTACTTGCGCCCATAGATTTGGTAAAGGTATAGCTGAGATTATTTTTCATTTCGACTTTAGATCCAGCGTTTGAGTTTAAAGAACGTTCTGAAAGAATTACTTGAGCATAGCCCGTTGCAATTAACCCCATTACGCAAGTCCATGTTCTGTAAATGTATCATAAAAGTACGGATTAACGATCAAAGCTAAATAAATTATTGTATGAATCGTTTGTGGAAACATAATTTTTATTCCATTTCCTTACCCCGACACAAAGGTTCTTAGGCACATTTGTAACATCATTAGTTCAGAATTCATAACGAACTTCAAAATTTTTCA
Source organism: Synergus laeviventris (assembly GCA_032275145.1). Taxonomy (NCBI): domain Eukaryota; kingdom Metazoa; phylum Arthropoda; class Insecta; order Hymenoptera; family Cynipidae; genus Synergus; species Synergus laeviventris. The sequence continues at coordinate 6,186,686 of JAUESI010000033.1, read as the reverse complement.
ACATAATTAATTTCTAGACAACAGTGGTATACTGAAATCAATTTTCTTAGTTATAATATCACACATGAGTTTCCTTACATAATGAGAAACAAAATAATAGAAAGGTATGTCAAGAAGACATGCTAATTACGTTTGTACTTTCTAATAATTTCGTGACGGTCGTAGCAAGCTTGAAAGACATGTTCTTCATTAAAATCCGACTTTTGATTCCAGCGTTGTGCAGGGCCATTTGATAAACATCAGCGTAAAACTAAAATTAAATAACAGAAGTATTTTAAGGCTTGGAGTATAGACATTAATGAGATTAATTAAAGATGAGCTGTTGATCTTTTGTTCACCTTGGCATCATCACCCTCCACGGGTTTTTCAGTGAACTCTGGACTAACTTCCGTGCATTGAACTGCCACTGTTTGATTTGGAGTTACTAGCAAAGTCGTATTAGTTTGCTACAAGAAATAGTTTAAATTACCAAATAAATTATTATTTGTCCTTGAACGATCTTTGAGGACCACTCAAGTTTACGTTCCTTGGAAACTAGATATTTTACAAAGCTATAAA
>JAUESI010000033.1:6134447-6180330 GCA_032275145.1 Synergus laeviventris | reverse complement strand
AAATCTATCTACAAAATTAAAAATCGTAAGCATAATTCTTTGGTGCGTGGACAGAATGAGATTCTTAAAATCTATGGCTGCACAAAATAGGAACAAAAAGTGAGGTATATATTATATGTACATTATATCATTTTGATTATAAGGCACTTGTTAATTATTTCGCATGACTCACAAAAAAGATCATACTTTTCAGTCGAGAAAAACATGATAATACTTATTTTTTAATACATCATTTTTAAATGTCTGTAGTTAAAATACCTATTAATGGCAATTTGAGAAACTTCCAGACGAGTATAGATCAATATTTTCTTAGTTAATTTTAGTAATAAAAGTATTTAAATTATGTTAACCTTCTTTGCGTTTAAACACAATTTTCATTTATCTTGGATTTGCTTATAATCTAACAAAAAATTAGAGGTCAATATTAATCTGCGCCTGGCTCTAAAAGACGCAGAACTGAATCAAAAGTCAAAGATTTCCAAATAATAGTAGATTTTGAACCGTAAATATTTACCCTGGGTTCTTTTCAGTAGCAGATACAGAATATCATGGTTTTTTCTTGAAGGGTAGTCGTTTGTCAGATAATTTGTCACTGCAACACAAAACAAAAGGAGGTGTTAGTCTAAATCGATTAGTTAAAGTATATACCATATGTATTCCGGTATCTCTATCTTTAAGAATTAAAAAAAATGATTATTTAAAGAATATTAATTCACAGTCTCTCATAGACTTCAACGAGAACACAACTAAAACAATAATAAAGACAATAACATCGATTTATTCGAAAAATGATCATTTTTAAAAAGGATAAGGTTGGAAGAAAGCCTTCATCGAACGATTTAATCTTTCCAGTTTTATAGAATTGAGTTCTACTTCGAGGGAGGGTTTGAGGAGGTGTTACAATAACAATCTATATCAAAAAGTCAAACAGACAACACATCGATTTATTCGAAAAATGGTAATTTCTCCAAAGGATAAATCCAGGGACCAGGAATGAGAAGCCTGGTGAAGCCCGAATATAACCCTTTCCTTTTCCACTGGCCACCTTGCGGTGACTTTCTGAATCGTTAGCCAACGCAGAACTCATGAAGAACAGAGTCAATCGGTCAATCTGAACGGACTTCTCTTTTTAACACCTTAGGATAGAAAGAGAAGTCCGTTCAGATTAGACAATTTTCACGGCATCGGAATCTGCAGGCCGTCGCCGTTGATGCTGCTAGTGTACGGTTCTATGTTCTTTTCTATATTCAATGCTCTCTAACTGGAACTTCGATATTCGATTCTTATCAATTCGAGATTTTTATGTATGCCGTGGATGCCGTGCCGTCTTTTTTACCTGAAGGAAATATATATGATATTTCAATTTGAGTTCAGGAGTTTGTTAAACTTAAAAAAGAGTACACAATTTTCCCTCTGTTATTTTTCCTCCTATAGGCAATGTAAATGAAAACTTGAATCTATATTTAGAAATAACCTTTTGTTTGATTAACTGATGTGGAATATAGGCTGATAAAAAAAACTTCCAAGATCCCAAAAATAAGGAAAAGTTCAAACTGCATCTCGTGCAAGATATCTTGGTCTTTTATTTCAAGTACTAAACCTTACATTGCAAATTTGAAAAGATTATGATAAGATTGCCAGATAGGAGAGTGATCTTTGAACTTTATTTATTTAGGCTATGTCTCATACGTATTAATAACTATGACTTTCGGTGTATGGAACGAAAATTAATCAAAATAAATTAACAATCATTTAATTTACAGACTATAAATAATTTAATCAAAGTTATTTCGGATGATTTAATGAAAGTTGCAAAACTATTCACGGCCTAAAAATATTTTTGTAATGTCCTGAGTTTCAGAATTGATGAAGAAAGAGAATCTTAATTCAAGTTATGCATATGTAAATCAAAGCTATGCCCCTTGACCCAAGAGACGACTCTATTTTAATGAAAATCAAGCGTCACTTCCTGGAATCGTGGGACCAAACGTTCATTTCATGTTTTGTTGTGGAAGTACCAACGTCTTCAGTGGAAAGTGTAGTGAAATTTTGTGTGTCTGGTTAAAAAAAGTTATAAAGTGACTTTTTCTTATAATTTATAATCGTAAGGACGTGCAAAATTTATTTAAGTTAAGATCTCGATTTTTTAAGTTAAGTTAAGCGAAGTTCAAGCTGAGCTTCACGCAAAAAACTTGAGCTGGCTCGTAAACTTAAAATTTCTCATAGTCTCTCCCTTTTTATCACCCCTCCACCCATCCAACAAATTGGATATTTCATTTTGAGGGTCTGAGAGGTTTATTAGTTTGAATTGACTTAAACATATTAATTGTTAAGAACACTTAGCTTAGCTTTCAAATTAGCTATTTCAATTCAATTCAATAAAAATAAAAATTTCAAGTTAGCTAAAATTAAAAATGTTGTACGCCACCCTATATTAATCAATTTCAAATTCTATGAAGAGTAAAAATATACATAATAAAAGCAATAGATTTAAGTAATTAGAAATAAGATATTTGAATATTTTACTGGTTAATTAAGTAATGATTATTTTTCAGATGAGTGTAGCAACCATGGATCCTAAACACTCGATTCCGGCGTTTTATGCCGGAAAAAGTATTTTTATAACGGGTGCAACTGGATTTATGGGAAAGGTTCTAATCGAAAAATTGTTAAGATCCTGTCCAGATATTCAAGAAATATTTCTTTTGATGAGACCCAAGAAAGGAATTTCGATTGATGATCGACTTCGACAACTGATTGCACTTCCTGTAAGTGCTACTTCACAAACTGAAGATTTTTTAAAACTATAGTTTAAAAAAATCTTCACGAAATTAATATTACGTTTCAGTTTTTTGACAGGCTGCGAAAAGAAAGGCCATCCTTTATTGATAAATTAATACCAGTTACTGGAGATGTGGCAGCAGAAGCTTTAGGACTCCCCCCTTTAGAAAGAAAAGTTATTATCGAACGAGTGTCTATCGTCTTTCACGTTGCAGCTAACGTAAGATTTGATGACAGCTTGAAACATGCTACTTTTGTGAACACGAGATCAACGAGAGATATTTGCATTTTGGGAGCAGAGATGAAAAAGCTCGTGGTAAGGTTTAAAGAAAATATTGATTATTTACATTTTTAGTGCAAAGTAAATTACTTAAATGAAATTTAAATACAAAGTTTCCATTCTTCAATTATTATTAATTAAACAAGTAAAATTCAGACTTAATAGAGTAATAATTTATCAATGAATATATTGACTTTTTAATATTTTCCTTAGATTTTATACAAAACGTCAATCATTTCAGTTTCTTATAGCCGATCGAAGGATCATAAATAGTTTATATATACACAGAAAATGAAATATTATCGTATTTATGAAAGATTTAATTTTTTTAATTACGCACGACTCTATAGTTTGATATTCAGGTCAAGGAACTGATTTGATAAATTGACGGACATAAAAGAACGTAGGAAAATGGTGAGACAATTATTGTTGTAAACATATATCAAATTACAAACTAGCTCTCTGCAAAATAATATATTTTGTTTATTCATAGAGGAAGCTTTGTAGTCGATACATTTTCCAATATTTTTTATATTGTTGAAGGAAATAATTTTAGCCTATTTATACTCGTAAATAAATAAATTTAATAAATTTTGCGACGAAGTCAGCGGTGGCTGAATCTTGTTCTCGACGCTGACTTCTATGCAAAACGTTTTACGAGTAGGTGAAATATATGTGGCTAAAATCATTCGTATCACATGGCCTTAATTCAACTTTCCTCAGTTGATAAATGTCTACTTTAGTTTTATAATTTTTGTAAAATTGATTTTTCGACTAAATTCTCAAATAATCAAAATTCAAACAACCTGATGTTAATACATTTTTTTCAAAAATATAAATCATATCTCTACTGAAATAATTTCAACGCGTTTTATTTCATTTTTAGAGGTTTTAAGATACTAGTTGTGCAAATAAATCTTATAAATATAATCAATTTATCGACAACTTTCTTTAAGTTAAAGTGGTGACAAAAAGTTTCGACATTCATCCTCACACAAATCTTGGCAGATTAGAACGCTGGTAACTTTTAATATTTAAAATAATTTATGAGGAAGCAAAGTTGCTCAACAAATGAGCACACAAAATTATAAATACAGTTAAATGAAACACCCGAGATCGAATTCACAGCTGGTTTGAAGTTATAATGTCATTAACTTTTTTTTTTGCTTTTAAAAATCAACCTGAAATTTGCGAAATTTTAAGGTATAATTTGGGTGAATAATCTGATTGAGATACTTTCTTTGAAATTTAAGGCGCTTGTGCACGTGAGTACTACTTATTCTCAAGCAGATAAACCGCAAGTGGAAGAGAAAGTATATCCCTTCGACGTCGATTGGAAAAAGTCAATAAGAATCGCCGAAAAAGTGGACGACCACCTGTTGCGTACTTTAACGCCGAAGTGTGTATGCTTAAATATAATTACTTTATTATTGCGAAATGATGGAATTGACTTTTGAATAATCTAAATTCCTGACTAATTATCTAAATTGAAAAAATATAGGTTTTCTTAAAGTGAGATTTTATTTCAAATTTGCTAATATTCTCATTGATTTTTTAATCTAATTTTTACAGGTATCTGGACTCTTTTCCAAATACATACACTTTCACGAAGAGGCTTGCAGAACAAGTAGTCAATGACTATTCTCATATTTTGCCTGCCATTATATTCAGACCGTCCATAGGTAAGAAGTTTAATTATAATTAATTAATTGTTTTGACGGTGGTAATTTGATTTTTAGACGTTATTATTTTCAGTTATATCAACGATTTTTGAGCCCGTAGAAGGATGGATAGACAATTTCAATGGACCAGTAGGAATGTTAATTGGTGGTGGAAAAGGAGTTCTGAGGGTAGTGTGCTTGGATTCTCAAACTATATCAGATTTTATTCCCGTTGATGTAGCTATTAAAGCAATGATAGTTGCTACCTGGAAAAGAGGTATCCAAACGTAAGGATACGTCATGTTATTAAATGAATTTTATATATATATATATATATAAGTATATATATATATATATATATATATATTTTTGCCAATTTTAGTATCACGAGAGAACCCAAGATTCCCGTTTACAATTGCTGTTCGGGGAATATTAAAGCTGTAAGTACAGGAGAAGTAATCGATATGGGACTTCAAATTACTGATGGAATCCCATTGGATAAAGTTTTATGGTTTCCCAGGGTCACCATAACCACCAATAAAACAATATTTTTCATTTTAATGCTGTTTTACCACTTAATACCCGCCTATTTCATCGATGGAATGTTAAAATTAGCAGGACATGAGCCCATGTGAGATCTTTTCTTATTTGCATACTCGATAAAGACAAAATATTTTATTTTCCTTTCATGTATATGTCTGTACCTAATATGTCCTATTTTTCTTCAGGCTTGTGAAGCTGCAAAGAAAAGTATACACTGCCAATAGCTCTCTAGAATATTTCGTTATGAATATATGGAAATTCAAAAATGATAATTTTTTAGAACTTTTAACAAATCTACCCCCAAGCGATGTAGAGACATTTGGTTTTGCATATTTCTCATTTGATATTCGTGAGTACTTCAGGTAAGCAGATGATGAGTTTAAAATAATAGTTTCGTAGCAAAAATGTTAAATAGTAAATCAAAAACATGAATTTTTATTTTTTTAAAGGCTCTGCATTATGGGTGCAAAGAAATATCTGCTACATGAAAACCTAGACAACCTGAATGGGGCTAAAATCCATTACGAAAGGTAAGAATCTACAAATATTTCATGTTTTATTGAAACGTAATATTTTTTTTTTCATAAATATTGATAATTTTAAAATTCAATAACTGGAAACAATCTATAAATGACGCACAACGAAGGATATTTAATAAGAGACTTACAAATCAATTTTTATTTCCTATGTGCAATTTGATTTAATGTCAAATTTGAACTGTGGATTTCAAATTGTAAAGTAATCTCAATAAAATATTTTAAAAGTGATTTATTATGAGATAACTTTTACAGAATATCACTTTCCTTAAACTGATACTTAAAATAAAAAACGAAGTAAAAATGGAAGATGAAATGAAACTTGATATTTCATCGTTCTTGATCGTGGAAAAAAATATGACATGAGAGTTTGCGCAAGTTGCATTTTCAACACGAATTGGAATTCCCGCCATTATATCTAATAACTCTTGATACACTTTGAAGAATTATAAAAATTCAGTCTTATAAAAATATAACTCTTTAACTAAATACATATACATAGCATTTGCATGTACATTTGCAATCCACTTTGAAGCCACAAAAGTAAAATTTGTAATTTCATATCTGAAGTAGTTTCTACAGCACTTACTTTTCTTAAGTGATTATTTTGCAATTGATAATTAATTTCCGATCGATTATCGCTCTGGAATTGAATTAGGACACTCAATTGGTGTGATGGAAATTTTGCTTGTGAATTATCCAAGAAGTCATAGGTAACTGAATATGACTTACGGAAAATAGAATGACAATGCGGTGTTCAAACTTTGTCTACAAGACTTGTTTGATCGATGTTCAACTTGTTAGCGAAAAATAAGGTCACATAACTTCACGGAATTTTAAAGCTCATTTTAGTGTCGAAATCGATAAAAAAATTTGAAGTTAACCCTTTCAGTCCTATCTATTCAAAACTTTCTAATTCGAAGTAGTAGAATTTAGAGAGGGTAATTTTAAAGCAGAAGGTTTGAAAAACATTTGCAAGAGTAAGAGCAATTGCTGGCACCCCATTTTAATTTGCTTTAAACAACAGGCAAGTACAAATTATCAAATTTGACTCACTGATAGTATCTCGAATAGACTACGATAAAAATGTTTATTTTCCTATTGTTTGAAAAAAATTAGAGAGGGGTTTAGGTTTAGGTGCCAACAATTATTGCTCCGAGCCTATTAGTCAATGACGTCAACCATTTAAAAAATGGTTGATAAAATATACAATAATATATGCGGTATTATTATTTAACGAATAGTTAAAAACGGCATTCAACTACAAGATAAAGGATTATTTTGATAATGATAGTGTTGTAAATTATAATACATATGCGATAATCAAAAACACACAAACATTATTTTCTAAATATAACCATGTGCTTACGTGACAAAGTCACAAAATGTGATTAAATACTGGCCTCGATCATTCTGTGGATTCCCCTACCACATAAAGACTAATTTCAAAAATTTATATGCGGGTGCAGTAGCAGAATATGTTTTGAACGAACGTGTTATGCATTTTTTAAACCTCCATTCTTTATTTAGGTGAAAATTAAGGAGCAAATAAATAGAAAAGAATGTCTCTTTTTATTTTGCTCTTTGGTTTATTGTCTTTTAATGTTCCTTTTCAGGAAACAAGTTCAAGCTAGTTGATAGAATATTTGAGTTCCAACAATTTTAGTATAATAATAATTATAATGACAAAGACAATTTGCCAGCGAGTCATTTTTCACATTGACGCAAATCGCTAACCACAAGACCAATCATTTTCTTAAAAAAAAGTGTCTGACTTTAATTCCAAGAGAGCATCATTTATTCCATCCAGGGCTTTATAGATTCTTTCATTTTCCGTCTAGATTTACAGTCGATGTACGCAAAGTACTTCCAATTTTCCAAATGAGAAATTTTAAATTGTTTAAACAAAAACTTTTCCTCCTGATAACAGAATTTGCAGTCTCCACAGAAAGCCTTAAACAATAAAGGTGGAAATATAATCACAGGATTTACATTACCACGACATGAAGTGTAAATCATAAATATAGAATATGCTAAGGTTAGTTTGCGATCTGACGAGACAAAATAAGATTAAGAACCTGATGTGGGAAATAAACAAAAGTAATTGTTTATATAAAACCAAGGTTTAAAATGATATCTCATGGTATTAAAATGACCTCAGCATTCTCAAAAAGAACCACGGAGAAAAACTTGTACTAGATCCTACTAAATTATATTATATTATGGACAGACTAAAGGACTAAAAAGTAGATTCTATACTGTTGATAGATTCTACTAAACCCTTCTCTCTGTGAATGCATATAAGGGAAAATAAATTTGCGTACACGTTTCTCATACAATAATTTCAGCTTATGTTTTATTATCTGGTATTATAGGTGTAAAATTTATTAAAAGACTTCATTCACATTTTTTAATTCAGTGGAATGGACCTAAAAACATAAATAAGAAAGAAGCTTTTGGGTTTAAATTGCACACTTCTAGTCTGTCGAACTTTTTTTCGACTTTTTAAAGAGATTTTAAGTGGTTTAAAGGAATTTTAAGTAATTGATTCTTAAAATTTCTTAAAATCACTTGAAATTCTTTAAAATCTTCTTTAAATGTTTTAAAATCGTTAAAAATATTTCAAAATCCCTTGGAGCTTATTCAAATCTTTTGAAATCTTTTGAAATAAAAATATTGCGAAAATCTTAGTTGATCGCTTGAAATCCCTTCAAATTATAAGCGGTTTAGGAATTTATTTCTTATTTTTCGTTATCGTGAAATGCTTGAAAATCTTGAAAACTTGAAAAACGACGTTTAAAACATCAAAATTGGCATTCACCTGTATTTGGAAAAAGTAAAAAAAAAAAGTGGAAGAGAAAATGACTTGAGAGAGAATTAATCTCGTAATATCAATATACCTTGATTAAACAGATAGTGAATCATATAAAGTGCACGTTCAAATAAGAAACATCTAAGCTATAAATAGATTCACGTCGCTAGGTTTGTAAAATGCATGATTTCTTAATAACGTCAGTAGGATGCATCGTAAGGCAAACGACCTTCCCCCATCATGCTGATTCAAATTTAGCGCGTAATATATTTACGTCGTTTATTCTGAATCACGTGAATAATAAAATTTCAATTACTGAAATTCAAATTGTGAAAAATGATATCATGTATGCAATTCAATTACAATGCCTGATATTTTTTTAAACTGTTTTAGTCGTTTGATCATTGAAAATTGATTTCGATATAGGTTTTCTTCCATAGAATCAAAATTTAAAAACGAAAATATTAAATTGGCTGCAGTTTCTAAACAATTTCGGGCAGATGTAAAAAAAATAGCCCCTCCATACTTTACTATTTTATGAAAAATGAAAAATCAATTTTTCAAATATAATTTAGAAATTTTTTTAAATATAATTAAAGAACAATTTAAAAAAGTAATATTATTACGATATGAGAATTTTTTTTTCCACAAAATGGTTATGATCGAACCTTCTAAATGGATTGAAATGAAAGTTTAGACCTTGCCTTACCCCAAGGCTTTAGCACCTGGTTTTTTTGCTAGTACTGTTCCAGGTCAAGGTAAAAACTTTCATTTCATCCCTCTTAGAAGGCTTTATTGACTTTATATTTTTATTTTTCTGAGCGCCCGAAAATTGCTGAAAAACACGTTTTTGATCTTTTTGACTCCCGTTTTCTCAAAAATTTCAGCTAAAACTTGGGGTCATCCATTTATTATGTAAAGCTATTTTTGACCATTTTCGGACCCTTCTTCCTCCTTTATAACGCTACCTTACTTTTCATCAATCTGATTTTTTCGCTCTCAATACAATTTTTGTATTTATATAATTTTTACTAATTTGTATACTATTATAGATGTAGAAAAAGATTTATAGTGGTAAACATTTTTAAAAAAATATGCAAAGTCTAAATAATTAGTTGGAACTTCTTGTATGTCAGACTTTCTTCTAACTATAAGAAAAATGCTTTTTGGTGATTTTGGATTGGTGCCAAGCTAAAAATAATTTCTTGCTTGTGATTTGACACGAAAAAAGGTCTATTCTAATCAAAAAGTGTGTTATGATTTCAGGATGAGATGGCTTGACAGAATCTTGGAAGGCTCGTATGCAATTATCTTTTCATGGCTACTAGTGAAAATGGGCGTTATCACTTATTTATTGAGAATAATGCAGGAATCACTAGAGATAATTGAGGCGTGATAAAAAGAAGGCACACGTTTAAAACAATTATTCTAAGAAATGGATTTGCTAAAAATAAAATATTGCAACATGAAGAAGCAGTATCATTCTTCTTAAAAGTTTGTTTACCATTATTTCATTCCTTGACGTAATTGTTTTTAACAATCGGATTTTAAGATTCGCACTTTCATATTTATCAAGCAAAAATATTTTTCATAGACCTTGAAAAAGTTATCAAGTTTTCTAAGAATTCGTCATATCATCCAGACAAATTAAACCGTAATCTAAAATGATTTAAAAGATCCAAACGCGAGTCCAAACGATAACACAATGCCACACAAAAAAGTGTCATGAGATGGAAAATAGGTCATACCTATCTTATCGTTTTCGATTCGTTAATTATGAATCCAAAAATTGGCTCATTTGAATTCAACGCAAAAAAAATTTACTATCAAATTCAAAACTTTTTAAGTAATTTAAAAAGTAGAGCCAATTTGATGAAAGGAACTTCGGATTTGTAATCAACGAGTCTAGTCTCTAGCTCACGACACTTTTTTGTGGCCTTATATAATTTATCTCATCTCTGTTAATTGTGAATGGTTAATTATGAAATAAAAGTGCCGAATCATTTCTCAACGGAACAGTATTATACAACTGTACAATTATTTATTGTATGTATATTTAAATCCTAAAGGTGAATTTTTTAATTTAATAAAGCTATAAACAGTTATCCCAGTAAATATTATAACTTAATGTTTAAAAATTTATATGCATGTGACAATGAAACAATGTTTCACACTCAAGTGCTAACATTAACAATATATCCACCTCTGAAGGCTTTAAACTTTAAAGATGTTATTCCCTGGAATGATAACTATATTTATTCAAGAATCAACAAAGTACTTAATTATCAGTGGATGTAGACATGTTCCAGAAAATGGAGTTCATTTGTCAAGATGAAGACTTTTATCTTATGAACACTCATGTGGCAATTTGCATACACGTGATACAAAGACTTTATTATTAAAACAAAAGAAAAAAATGCAATATGTTGTTCATTAAAAAATGTAAAATACTGTTTAAGTTTAACAATTCAATTAAAAAATATTTATATATAATTATGGCTTGATTCGTTTTAAAAATCTTTTTAATGAACAATGCCTCGACTTACAGTCTCGAAAATTTGTATTCGAGATTTCTTCATTTGCATTAATTGTTAATGTCAGTCAAACATGTCTCCAGTGAAAATCGTCTCGAATGTATCACTGTCAACTAAATAAAATTAATCTAAAAATTAAGTAGTGAATACATAAAGTTTCTATATAGATTTTTTTATCTCTTTTATATCGTTCGCATCCTTCCTTATGTATTCTAATTTAATTCTCTGACGTTTTTCGTATTGAAGAAACTCATGGGAATAAATGCGTTTTCAGGAAGAGAAAACCTGTTTGTTAATTCTGGAAATTGTGGTTTAATTTGTCATGCGGTGGGGGTGATACCAGAATAGCAATACTTTGACGCACGTATAGTGATGAAAATTAATGCAATTGAATTAATTACATTAATCTTATATAACATTGCAGAATGTAAATAAGAGTTGATTCGACTTTTTCGTACATCAGGATAAAAAATTATTTATACATAAGTATAAATAAAACTGTTTAAATTCATTTTTATGTTTTATTTATTTTTATCTTACAAAGGAACAGGCGTAACGGCTGCATTAATTGGTAAATTATTGATTCTGAAATTTTCATTTGATGGAATGTGCATATACATCGTAGATCGAACGAACAATTAAAAATGGAAATTTATGGTCCATATATGGCACAAAATATTTATCATCGAGAGTATGCAAATTTTTCCTCTCTTATTATGCAAATTTTAAAATTTAATCGCTTTCCGGAAATTTAATTGATGTAATTATAATTGTATTAAATTCGTTAAAAATAGCTGAGGAGCCTTAAATATTATATAATGAAGAAATGAAAGTTCACGATTTCTTTTTTTATACAAAAATATGTATTTGGTTCTCTTATTTTATTCAAAGTAGTAATAATAGATTCAGATCAAAATAAATTAAGAGCGTTTCATTGAAATATAAAGATAAGCTCTTCTATTCTGAAAATGTCTTCACAATTAAATGTGAATAAGCTATCTGATTTTATGTAAGACGGTGTTTGAATTTAGATATGGGTAATATGTACATAGTTTAATTAAACAATGCTTAATAAAATTTTTTCAAATATTTTGAACACTGACTCATTGAGAAAATATGACAAAAAATTCAGATGTATTTTTAAATAAAAAGAAAGAAAATGAAATCATATAGAATGCAAAACGAGTGAAATATAATTCCCACGAAAATAAAAAGGTATACAAATTAAAATTTCATTTCATTCAATAAAATCTGTGAAATCTTTTGAAATTCCTTCTAACCTTTGAAATCCGAAGAATGTCTTATGTGTTATGATTTGTAAAAAAATTGCGTAATATTTTTCCTCCCCCTACCGCCATAAAAGCTGTTACGCAATTTATGGATGGTATAAAATACTATAATATATTACATAATGACTGGCACGTCGATAGATGAAAGGTGCATTCGTAAATCTCTTTATGTATTTCCAGTTTGTCTTCCTGATGTGTATATATACATAATATGGGATTTTAAATATTCGAGCTGCATATTGTTTATAAACAAGTCTAAGAACAAATTTATAAATAGCTGAAACTTTTCATTGAACAATTTATAAAAAGTGGAGGCTAAACTAATTATATAATTCATACATGTGTAATCTCAAAAAAAAAAGCACAATGACAATTATCAACACCATTGCACATTTTGATCTAAAGGTGATGGATAAAAACGTTTCACTCTCTCAATCTGAATTAGCAAGTAGTTACTAAGGAATAAAAAACACTTACTTATTTCTTTAGTAAATATTTACTAATTCAAAGATTGAAAGAGCATATAATAACATTGGAATATTTTACTATACTTTATTTTCAACTTTTTTACATATTTCTTGTGACGCTAATTAATAATAATGAGTTTAAGAAGTATCATTTTCTAGTCAATTATGTCAATATAGATGGGAGAGAACACGGATTAAAAAAGAAATAAGAAAAACGAGGATTATATCGTATATTTTAATATAACTCTCTGATAATAGCAATATATTAGAATATAATAATTGCTCCCACCAGTTTTTTAGTCCGCTTTTACTGTCAGCCCCTCAATTATTATTGTTTGCCGCTTTACATCAGCTTTGATAACAAAAAAATAAAAAAGATAAAATAGGTAACATATTCCATATAATCAGAATCGTAAAGGCCAAAGATAAGTACGAACTAAAACAGTTTTAAATAAGTGACTGCGCTCGTCTTTAAAAAAATACATTTTAATTAGTTTATATAACAGAAAAAAAATATTTATAATATAAAAGTCAGATGTTTTGTAAATTTGAAAAAACATGCTAATAAAACGAGAAGATGAAATTTGCGAGGAATTATGGATTTTTATCTTTATTCAGCTTAATTTCTTATCACTATGATAAGAACAATGATATTGCAAAATTTGAAATAAAAATAACTATAATAGTATACTTTTCACTCGTCAATTTATTCATCGCGACTTCAGTTGAGTAATTGAAAGAGTTAGATATTGATTAAGTTTACGATTAGTAAGAATTTTCATGCCGTTCTATTGGAATTTCCCGAATGTGATACGCAATTCAAATTTGAGAAAAAAGTATTAAAAAATTCGCATATAGGAAATCTAGAGGAAAATGTTTCATGCTTAGTCTCGTGCGCTTAGATTGTTATCACTGCGTAATATTTCAGCAGGAAGAAATGGCACGTGAATTGTAAATATGTAATAAGAAAATATGGAGGAACTGAGAATTTTACTAATTCAATGCATAAATCATTAACCCTGCGTTTATAAATCTTTCTTTTACGTCATAAGCTGCATTGATAATATTAACTGATAATACGAATATATGTATATAAATAGTACAGATATACAAACATCAATAATAATGGATAAACAAAGGTGAAACGTTTTCAAATTCAAAAAGTTCAGTTTCTAAACCAATAAATTCGATTTTTCTATGTTCTAAATAAAAAAATGGGATTTGTTTTTCTTCTATAAAGTTTCCTTACTCATGAAATAAATGACTTCCTTCTCTTGAAATAATAAAAATTTCATTGAAATTCAGAATAATGTACACAATTATAATGTAATTTGTGCAAATGATATATGAATTAACTTATTGCAGTTATTACTAATTAACGTAGTTTAATGGCATCACTTGTTGGGCCTAATTATGACAATCTAAACTATGTATTATCAATATTTTTTGCTTTAATTAGGAAATTGTTTGTTATAAAAAAAAAATAATCACCAGGCGGTTCAAAGAGCAGTCAATTACTTTTAAATTTTTTAGTATTATGTTTTCATAACTAATTTCTCTTTTCAATTCTTTCAATTCTTTCAATCTTTCAATCCTCAAATTTGACTCAAAATCAACAACAAACTTTTAAATGGAAATTTATACAATCGAAAAATCTTACTTTTGCATTTCACCGCTTATAAACCTTTAACAATCTTTTAAAACAATCTAAAAATATTTTGCACACCACTTATAAGCCATCATTTTCTTTTCAAAACAGGTTTCTCTATAATTAGATGTATTTATATTAAAATTCGAATATTGAGTTATGCATAAAAAGACGAGTAAAAAGTTAGAAAAAATATGTCAATATTTAATACATAGACGCAGGAAACACCGAAGAAAGTTTTTGATTGAAATTCATTCCGAACGAATTTCAATCGTTTCCAATCCATAACTAAAAAAATTTCATCGGAATGAATCCGAGATCATTCCAAACGACAAATCCTATTGGAACTAAACGGATTTAAACGGACAAAATCGGATAAAAAAAGATACCTATGGATATCTGACGGATTAAAACGAATAAGGTTTCGAACGGCTTACTTCCCGCAGGGAACAATCTCAATCAATGCGAATAAATCCGAGATCATTTCGAACGACTTTCAAATCCTTTCCAATCCTGTTGGAAATAAATGCGGATTCAAACGGATAGAAGTTTTACATTTATAGATGGATAGCCAACGGATATAAAAATCGGATAGAATCAATCCGTCACCCCAATCCGTATGAATATTTAGCAAATGATTTTAAAAAATCATTCGTTTTTCAATAATTAAAGTCCTTTAATGAGCCTTAAAAAAAGATAATTTATCAACGTCATTAGTGGCAACGAAACCTGTTTTTCCAGGTTGAATAAAATTTTTTCTTCAATGCTGAACCGCGTTCTCCTCTCACACAGCATTCTCGCAAAAGATGTATCGAAAAATGCTGCAAGTTGGAAATCACAGTGACGTCAAAGCGATGTATGACGCATGCGTGTTAAGTCGGGCGCGAAGGTGGCCTATCTGAGCCTATCACATCGTCTCGCGCCACTCGACAGAATTGTTTATTCCACGTTTTATTCTTTAAGTTTTACAGTGGCAAGTGGGTTCATCGGATTAGTTCTCGTGTAGAAGGAGTCCAGGACACATCAATACCGATTTCTCCTGATTAAAGTCAACTGCATATTTATCCTGTCATCACTATATGCGACCAGTGACATTTAAAAAAGCGGGTTTTGAGTACATTTTTCAAGAAGTGATAGTGCCGGCTTTTGTGAAATTTCATATTTATAGTCTCTTATGAAATTCAAATATTATTCCTTTTTTACTCAATCGGGAATCGCAAAAATCATTCTCTCCACAATTTATCAAACGATCACAGGAGATCACCATATGATACAATTTTTTTTTTATCGCCGATTCAAAAAGTGCCGGAGTGTGATTCAAATTCTTTAGATTTGAAATCAGCGCGGAATATTACAGCGCAAATGGTGTTGTTGTAAAGTAAAATAAAAAGATAACAACGATTCATTGCGAAGATCGAGCGGCTTTCATTATAAGTGCGCTGTAATTTGTGTGTACGTCATCTTCTTAACAAAAGTGTTTTGTTCAAAAATTCAAAAGCTTTATCTGTAATCAAACGGATCGAGAGAAGCGGACGCTGAAGATTATACAAAATTATGCGTAATTTATGATGTCCTCCGTATTGGAATACCATCAAACTTCTAACAAAGTTATTTCAAGGTAAACTGCTAAATTCAGCTTCTTTTTTATCAATAAATTGACTGTTGCATTAAAAACTGTAAAGTTATGTAAATTAATCGTAAATTCTAATTTTGCTCCATCCTAAAACTCTAAATTTTGCATCCAAGCTGGTTTAAGTGATTCTCCAGGAAACAAGATTTTTTTATTTTGAATTGAAAAAAAAAAAATATATTTATGACTATGACCAAGGATTTTCGAGGCCATGATGAAATACCCTGCAACCTATACACATGTTATTTCAACTTAAAAAATAAATACAACACTTTTAGCTTGAGAGCAAAGTTCACATTGTCTACAACGGATTGAATCAAATTGTTCAAGACCTAGATTTGATTGTAACTGCATAATTCAATAATTTTATTCTTCTACTTTGGGATACAAATTTCAATTGATGTAAAACAATGTATAATTAAAGAGAGTTGATTTGCAGAATATTCCTTTTTTAAATAACATGTATTGCAAAAATCCGGTTGCGTTGATGTACGAAAATAATCGCACATAAGCGATCTATAAATAGCAACTTACGAAAATAATCTTGTTTCGGGCAGATGCTCCTTTTTTCATACACCCGTTATATTTACACGTGTTCTGATAGATAAATAAGTAAATGATATTTACAGTACAAATAGCTTTCAGAATAACAAATTTTTGAAAAGATGTACACTTTGTTGGACGAGATAATGAGCCTTATGTCATACTACTTTACTCTAAATTTGATGATTCGTGCTTTGTTGAAGCAGTTGAGTTAGTAAGAAATGATGTAAATAAAAATTAACCTTCAAGATTGCACATGATAAAAATTTCTAACAATGAAGAAGGTCAATAATTTGCGATTCATTTCAAGATAAAGCATTTTTTCATTTCATAATAAAATATTGTTCACATTATTCTCGAATAAATGGATCAATTTTTTATGAAAAGGGAATTTAAAATCTAAAAAGTATGCTACTTTAAACTTATTTTATTATAACCAATGTATATTATTATTATATATATATATATATACATATATATAATAAGTGGCAATTAAAGCGAAATATGTGAAGTGTTTACACTTCTGGGTACTTTATACTGTTATCAAGTTGACATTCGCTGTGTTTTTTTATCAGACTAATCTTTTGATACGATTTGGTAAAATAATTTAAATTACTTATTTGTAATTGTAAGGAGGCTTTTTGAATTAAAAGCAGTTTATTTTGTGTATTTAAGACTCATTTTATACTGTATATATAATTCAGTTCTTCGGTGTTCGTATAAAATTCAAGCGACAAAAAGTAGAAGAGAAATTAAATTTAGATAAGATTAAACTGTATTTATTGTCTACATAATAATTAAATTTGAATTGAATAATTCCATTAACATTTGAGTAATTTTGAGAATCGTTTTTCATTTTAGAAATGTGTTAAATGAAATTTTCAAAAGTTAGTTTTTAGCCTCCTAATATTTTAATTAATGCCATCTTCACAAGTGTACGAGTGTTGTAAGTTGACAGCGGATTGAGACGGTCGAGATAGAAAGCAAGTTTTACCGGTTCTGAAATACTGATCAAGCAAAGAAGAGGCGAATTGAGTATTTTCTTAGAAATAAAAATGCTCTCTTCTGAGGTTATTTTTTTATATAAATATCCCTTTCTTATATCGATTAATTTGCACTGCTAGAATAGAAAATTGTTTTGAACAAAAGTTTTAAAATCTTCACTATTGGAAATATTATTTTTTCTTATGACAATAAATTCTGCAGAATTTCAATCCCAAAGCCATTGAGACTCTCTGATTTGGCACGTTGCCTCTTGAAAAAAAAAAAACATTGAGTTTTTTTATTCACCTTGATGAAAAAAAGTTATTGCAAGCTTTCATGAGAAATTGGTTCCTTAGTTTCACTCGAGAAAGATGTAAAAAAATGATAGAGACGATATTCGATTATGCTAATAAAACCACTTTTGGTCCACTTAAAAGTTATTGCCGAAGGGCCAATTGATTAAAGTTCTACATTTTGAGTAAACATGCTGACTGTTATCTGCTTTGTCAGCATGACATTTCATTCAATTCTATTCAATCAATTCAAGTTATTTTGCAGTATTTTGTGCATCCTTGACTTGAAGAAAAGTGTTGAAGAAATATATTTACTCTTGTTGATTCAGTGAAACTAGAACACAGTTTGTAAGTCCATCGTTTTCTTTAGGATTTCAGAATGCACCACGCAATAACGGAGCAGCTTTGGAATTTAGACAATGCTTCATTGAAAATCATCGAGTGCTCACTGAATAGGTAATTTTTCTACACAAAACATGAGAAAACATGACAAAAGCCAATGATTTCATATATATATATATATATATATATATACTGAAAAAACAAATTTAGTCACCGCTACGAAATTGGTCAAGCCAAACTGTTTTTTCAGTGTATATATGCACTACAAGAATTTCCTTTTTCTGGTTTCAAAGTTCAGTTTATTTTTTCGAGTTTTTAAAGTTAATTAAATTTATAAATACAAAAAATTGTGTTACAAAGACCATTCTTGCATATAAAAAGTACAAGAAACCTTTTTTTTAATTGATGAAAATTATTACAAGAATGATTTGATTACGATAAAACTCTTATCTTTTTATGCCTGCTTATAATTTCAATTCACACTGCCTGGCTGAATAAAGCATCCATTTCGAAAACAAAACTTCTCTTAATATGTCTCCAGACTTGTATTATCAGCTCATTCATTTAAAACTGTTCGTGAAGAAAAATGTTTAATGATAAAGGATAAAATAAAATGACCAATCTTTAATAAAACATTAGGAGAGACGAATTAAATCTCACTAAAAAGTGTGATATTTAATTCATTTTTTCTAATGATTTAGGATTATCGCATTCCTTGTAACTTTTTTCATATATTTAACCTCTATCTTGCTACTTTTCAGTACATGCAATGTGGCGCGATTAAAGTTTATCATGGTCAAAGCTTTCTATTCAGAAATTGAGAATACAAAATCGGAAGCCATTTCTTGTAAACACAATTCTGTTGATTCAGATACTTCGGTTAACATGTGTTCCTGTGAGGAAACTTCTGAGTCTTCTTGCATGTCCGTAAATTCGGATATTTCTCATCCACCACGTCTAAACACCGAAGAGAATGTCAAATTAAAAGCTTCAGAAAACTTGAACAAATTGGATGAAATAATCCAACAGATTGAAAAGCTAACATTTTTATGCCACACTTCGAAAAATAGCAATTTGTTTCAAAAAGACGATGCCTTGAACTCGAACTACTGTAGCCAGGATCATCAAATGAATGTATACATTGAGAAAGAGGATGATGCAGTAGAAGAAAGCTCAAATGATTCCAATCTAGATAACAGACTGGAGGATCAGGATAATGATGATAATCTCATTGCACGTGGACCAGTCAGACCTTGTTTAAACTCTAATCGGAATAAACCTTACGACATTTTGGATTGCTTGTTACAATCTGATACTTATTCATCTCAAGAATATTCCGATGGACAGCAAAGTGAAACTTCTGATTATGAGACCAGCATCCGGCAATTGTTGACTGACAATGATTACAGAGAGAGGATCGATTCTTGTTTAGAACAGTTGTCAGATTCGAGTCAAAAATCCGAAATTTATCATAGAAACACCAGCTTGGAAACAAAGCCACGTGAAAAATACTACAGCAAACAAGAGTCGATGGTAAGAAACTGTCAAACCTACTATTTTAGGATATCGAAACATTACATTCTCATTCTGTTTACCGTATAAACAAATGCTTAACAGCAATTCTATTGACCTTTGAAAAGCACAAAATCGATTCTCTTGACTGTTCTCTTTATCTCGCGTTGTTTGACTCTTGATTTTTTTTTCATCCCTATTATTATTTGTTTCAATAAACCTAGAATGCTGATAATTCAGTCAGATAGGGGATATTCAACCATAATTCTGGTTAATTTAACAAGGCATTTTTAAAAGCAACTTCTTTTCTTAACCTAGGCCATTTCACCATCAAAAGCACCTCCTGCGATTGTCGTGAATAATCCAGAGGGAGTTTCTCTTCTGGATATCCTGGCTAGAGGAGGTTTTCAAGCAGCCCAGGTTTTTTCGGATGGTGGAACAACAAATGGCTCATCTCCAGTTAGGAATTCAGAAAACTGGCCTGATTCACCTGCAAGTAGCTACAATTTGGTTACCTCAAGACCAAATAGTCGAGCATCAAGTAGAGCCCAATCACCAGGTTCTGCAATGATGCCTATCAATATTATCAGTAGTCCTGCGGATTCACCTCAGGTAACATTTAATCGATTCTTTTGACATTGCTTCTTATCTCGTGTTATTTATCTTAAAAATTAAATTTTAAATATTCCAATACCATTTTCCATACTGATAATTTTCTTTTTATTACCACCGGCCAATTCAGTAAATTAATTCTTTCAAAACTATCAGCTCACAGATAGACATATAGACAGACACAGACACATTCATAAAAACTTGTTTTTCTGGTTCAGAGAGTCTCAAAACGTGGAAATTTGACAAAAAAGGAAGGAGGGGGGGAGGTGAATTTTACAGAGATCTTGCGAAGCGCGACGTGCTTTTAAAAATTTATTTTGCTATAAAAATGCAAAGAGACTTAATAACTAGAAAAAAGGCAGAAGTTCCGATAAGTAACAATAACATGTTAAAAGGTTGTGAATAATTGCAGTTAAATTTTGCTCAGCTATGTAAGGAAAAGTCATAAAGATAAACGTGCCTCTTATTATTCTAAAAATAAGGGTTATCTTCACTGGCAATTATCAATGAATACTGCTGCCCAAACAAGAAAATTAGTAACTGCACCACAATCAATTTTGAGAATAGAAAGCAAGTTTATTTTTGTATATATATATATATATATACCATGCAACCGTATTTATGTAAAGTGGTAAAATAGAATTATTACTTTTTAAATAATCGAATGGCATATTTAAAATTTGCCGGTAAATATTCTGATCACATCTGTCAAAATTCAGATTACTTTAACCAGAAAAAATAGCAAGGGCATATTTAACCAGAATTTTGATGACATGTTTTTGAGTGAAGTAAATTATTTTAGAAATACGATGAGCATTGAAACTCATTCTTGATAAAATGTGCAGTTACTACTTTTCTTATTTAGGCGATCAACTAGTTCATTCCGTATTGTTACAACTGAAAAAATAACGATTGAAAATCTTCTGTTCGTTTTTAAAGTAACAAATGGCATTTTTTTCAAACTTTCCTTATTTATGTTTATTTTCGTAATCTGTACACCTGCGACGACTTTATAAACATCGTCAGAATCTTTCTAAAATAAGTGACTTTTTGGGGCTCCTCAAACCGTAAATAAACTCCACCACTGACAATAGATCTATGGACTTCACGACGCACCTATCAGATGGTAGTCTCTTATTGGGGCCCGAGTGTATTATAATATAATTCTCTAAAACCACAAATAATTTTTCTAGGTAAATAAATAAGGAGTCTTTTTTTTCATTTTAGATGTCATTAAACTTTCGTATGCGCCAGGGATTTTCTTCCTCATCTTCATCGAATCAATCTTACTGTGAAACACCAAGTCCAGCTAATTATCAATCTCCTTTCGATCAAAGATCAGAAGACCAATTGGATGACGGGTTCAACAGATTTTTATGTTGGGAAGAAAACTATGAATCTTCAGGCACTATTGTTGGGAACAATACTGCCGAATTAATCGACGCAATAGACAGTAACGAACTCAAACTAGTAGAAGAAGTTGTCTTGAAAGAACTGACCAAAAAAAGCTGTACATTAGAAGAAATGCAAGTTGTCCCAGGTTCGCAACTGACCTACGGAGGATTTGAGTACCAAGAATCTGTACAAAGCCTACAAAGTCCTACAGAAAAAGACTCTAGGTGCTCTTCAGACTCCAGCCAAAGAGACGCATGTGAGAAAACAAATAGTAGCACTTGCACTAATATGAATTTCTTCAACGAGTCTTTAAACTTTGGGAATACGGGAAGCATCATCAATGAAGCTCAACAGAGTTTGGTATATCCTAAAACAGGTGATGGCTTCGATTTAGTCTATTCAGAAAAACAATCGTCTGTTGGTAGTTACAGAGAAAAATCATCTCCAACCAACAGTTACATGGGAAGTACTTCACCTCATAATAATTACATTGGCAAGTCTTCACCAGCCAGTTTGGAGATTGATGCAACAATAGAAAACATCCTAGCTAACTATTCGAAAGCTAACGAAAATCAAGGTTCAAATAGTGACATGAGTGGCTTCAATATGGATTTTTTTGAATGTGAAAAAAGTACTTGCGCCACTTACAGTAATTCTTCAAACATCCATAGTCAAAAAAGACCTACTTTCGAACAAGCTACTACATCTAACTTCAACGACTTTCAGATTCCAGAAATTTTGAGGTAAAATATTTTGTAGGATATTTCTCAATCAAGATTAATGATAATCGAATTCAAATCTCTAACTTTCAATTGGTCTTAATTAATTCTAGTAGACACTCGGAACGACGTACAACACCTTGGTCATCTCTGAATCTTCCTTCGACGAAGGCCTGTGACAAATTAATTAAAGAACTTAAGCCCAAAGATGTCGAGAAGGCCATGAAGACTCTTTTGAAAAAAACAAATGAGGAATTAACAGAAGTTGACAAGGATGGCGATACGTAAGTCTAATTTGATTGTTCCTTTTTACTTCAATAAACAATCAATCAATCAAAATTTCTTTATAGGGTACTGATGTGTCTGGTGGGTAATGCAGAAGAATTGAAGAAGAAGAAAGCTTATTTGCTGCCATTGGTGGAGAGGCTTAGCACGGTCGAAGGTGCTTTGTCTATGGAAAACAATCGTGGAGAGGATGCTTTGTTCTTAATGGCAATGAACTGTCCACAAATGGCGTACATAACGGGTTACTTAGCAGACAAAATGCTTCAAAAGGGGATTGAAATTGGACAGAAATTGTACCAGCCTAGGGTAAGAAAACCCAATCCTATTTTTATATCAAAAACATATTAAGAGAGAGAGATGGTTTCCTAAGATTCTAAAACGCCTCTTTGAATATTCTGAGAACTCATGAAACTGTAATTTGCTACTCAAAGGAAACCTATTTTTATTACTTAATCTCTCAATCAAGTCGAAAATTATTATATCAAGAAAGACAGCATATAGAGAAATTATATAAGTCTAATATTTGAGTAGTTAATTATCACTGCTATCTTCTTTGAATATGTATTACGAAAATACTATTTTAAGATATCGAGCTTGAGAACTAATTAATGGTTGCATAAAATAGTGGATTTCTTTCTTGTAATTTGAGACTTCTAAGAATTTAAAATCTAATCACCTCTGATAAGAGATATTCTACATTTTAAACGTTTCCAGTACACATTTGTAAAAATACGATTTTTATCGGATTGTGCAGGGTGACACATTAATTCATGCAGTAGCAGCGAAAGGTGACTCGCACGAAGCTGTACTTGCTGAACTGCTTGCGCTCAAAACTATTCGAGGAAATGCTGCTTTCAACGTTTCCACTCTAAATTATGCAGGTAAGTTTCTTCAGAAATTTAGATAACATTTCCCTTGGGAGAGATTTGATAAAAATAGAGGACTTGTAAGAAGAACAAGTTTCAGACTGCAAGTTTAAACTGAACTGAGTTCAATTCAAATACAGTCGACTTCTACTAATCAACTCCTCACCATTCGTACTCTTCAGTAATCATACTTCATGGGTATATTTCCAATAGTCGTATTCTCCAAGAGACCCGAAGAGGCCTGAAGATGTCCGATTAGCAGCAATCGACTGTAATTTCAAATATTCATATAAATAAGGGGGGATTTGCAAATATGAACCTTTTGTTTTTACAATTCAGAGCCCTATGAAAATCGTCGGATTGAAAAGTATTCAAAAGTATTTGAACGCAGAGTTTATCACTTTCAGAATGCTTTTCAATTTTACGTTTTTTGCAGGGCGGAATAAAAATTTCTAATCTATCCTCTAATCTTTGCATGCAATTTTTTGAAAATAAATTTTTATAATAACTTGGTATAAATATAAAAGGGAAAACGGCCCTTCACGTAGCAGTAGAATCACATGATCCTGTAGGCAAGGGTATAAGTTCAATTGCAACGGTACAACTACTTTTGGAAAATGGTGCGGATCCTTCAATTAAAGAAGCAGTTCAAGGAAATACGGCTTTACATGCTGCAACATCGATTTGTGATCCTACTCTGATCAAGGTATAATAATAGATTTGAAAACTTTTACTTAATACTTACAAAATATATTATCATAGTTCTTTTTTTTATATATTTTTAGATCTTAAAGGGCCAGAAATGCCTTTGCTGGTCGAAAGCAAAAATTAAATTAAAAAAAAAACTTGAAAATTAAATTATATCAAGTATTTTTTCTGTCAACTAGGTTTTGTTGACTAGAATCACAAGAGAGACGATAAACATTGGAAACTATCTTGGAAATACATCTCTGCACATGGCATCAATGTGTAACAGTATAAATTTGGAAAGGCAAATGGAAGTTTGTAAAATCTTACTAGAAAATGGTGCAAAGATAAGTATTTCGAATGAAAATAACAAAACTCCATTGGAATTCGTTTATCGAGACAGAAAAGACATTCTCAAGACGATCTTCCACAGAAGAAGTAAAATACACTAAAATATTAAAGATCTCAGTGGACAAAAAAATACATAATAAGGTTGTGATAGAATATATAAGCTACAAAGTGATAAGGCTATATACATATTTAACGTGGCTCGATTTAAAGACTATTTCTTCCATTTAAACTTTTGTTATGATCAAAGACCGCTAGTATTTGTATATATTTTTCAATAGTTTTTAAGAAGGAAAATTTTTCACATCATAATAAAAAATTTAATAGCATTTTAATTTAATTACAATCGTTTATAGTTAGGTATATTTAAGGATTTGATTGTACAAATCATTACCAAGATGATTTAACGCTCAATTTTGTCTATTCAAATGTCAGTATTATACAAAGCCTGCATTTGAAAATTTAGAGAGTTATTGATTATACAATAATATCCAATAAGACTTGGCGAAATAAATATATGTATATCGATGTGTCATAATTTTAGGATTCTTTAAAAGTGTGATAGATAATTTGAAGCTCTTTACTAAATAGGGGATTTTTTAAATTCTAGTTTGACGCGATATTTTTAATGTACTCTATAAATGTATAAAAGTTTAAAAACTTGTAATTTAAGATATTTTATTAAGTGATATATCATTATTATTTGATATTTTGTAAATATTTTGTTACTTCATTTCACATATTTTATTATAATGATTGTAAAGATTCATTTTAATTGAAATTCAATCGGAAATACTCTTAAATCATTTCGAAATACGGAGTTATAATCATGACGATAATTATCCCTGGATTATAATCACTAAATCACAGACTACGACTTTACATTGTAAAATTCAAGTAATGCAAACCCATCATATTGAATACAAGAAATAAAAACTCTTTTTATTAAGACGTCTATTTAATTACCTACTATTTTCTATGATTTTTGATTGGGCTGAAGTTTCAGCCGTTACTCAGACGAACCTTTTTCTTTTTTTCAAAGATTTTCACTAAAAAATTGCTTTTAATTACAATAATTTGTTTATTTCAATAGAAAGAATAGGAAATATTTCTGCAAACAATATTTTTAATTGTTGCTGAGAAATATTTGATGAAAAAAAAAATCGTTTGAGTAGACGTCTGAAACTTCAGTCCAATTGAATTTTGTGTTACTTTATCAGTTGTAGAGTTCCAAGCTGAAAAATATGGAATATATTCTACTAGTAAAAAATAATTCTCGTCTATTATAAAATGCAATTTAAATTATTATAAAGTTAAAAATGCGGCGGTAAAGAGACAATTCAACATGTCACTCTTTATAAAGGGCGGCTTGAAACGACTGTCCATCATAATCTGATTGTGAGGAAGAACCGATTGAGT
The DNA here is from genome assembly GCA_032275145.1 of Synergus laeviventris. NCBI lineage: Eukaryota > Metazoa > Arthropoda > Insecta > Hymenoptera > Cynipidae > Synergus > Synergus laeviventris. The sequence continues at coordinate 6,154,144 of JAUESI010000033.1, read as the reverse complement.
TGATATCGAAACGTTTCTCCTTTCTCCTCGCATTAGTCAACATCCCCATTGTAAAGCACCATCGACCACTTTGGCATTAGTTAAGTTATAGAAAACAGTGGATAAAAAGAGCAGCAAAAAAAAGGAAGTTAAATTACGTTGAAAAATTCGAGAATTATACGCATATTGTGAAAAAGTGTACCTGTTTAAACGATTTAGAATATTGAGGTAGTGCAGAGTCAGAATTGAAAAAAGAAAGTTTTCTGAAACCAGAGGAAAACGAAAACCTTGAGCTTCTCTTTTTTAAGTTAAGAGAAAAGCAGGAAATGAATTCCTGTAGCTGAAGGTGATTCGAGTTTCGAAATTTGCTACAAACTCATTAAAGGAACTTTTTTAAAGTCTTGGGAAAATAAAATATCCAACAAACTTTCATGAAAACGTGTTCCCTGTTCTTTCCAATACTGAATAATTGATCTCTTTCAATAGTAGGTATACACACGACAATAAATAACTTTCTGCTTTACTCTTAAGTGTATATTTAATTATCTATAATTCTGATTGTTTTTTGATTATTTACAGAGTTATTCTGTCACATTTTCCTCTTAGATGAATGAGGAAAGTGAGTTGATTAATATTTGACAAGAAGAAAACTGCTAGTTGTATAATAATCAAATAAGGAAAATAACAAAAAGAGGATGAAGTTGCTAACAAATTCAGGCTTTTCATTTTTATGGATGCTGTTATCTTTAACTTCAGTAGAAAATATCAGCAACCAATGCGAACTTTATAATGAAACGAGAATTAGGTGCAGGTGCCTCAGAAATGAGGTGTGTCAATTAAAAATAAATTTTATAAAGAGTGTTAAGAAAATCGAGCTGCATGAATAAAAAATAAATATAAACACCTTTTATTATTTGAAATAATATTTTTACGTGTTATATATTATATATATGAGAAATTCAACTGAAAATTATTTACTTATTATTACAGGAACTTCAATTGCCAGATAACTACAATTATGAAAATGTAACAAGCCTTTTTATATCGGCCTGCTCATCAGCAAGTTTTCATTTCACTAGTTTAACACAAGCTACTAAACTTCGAAATATAGCAGTCCACAATATTAGTGACACTTTAATTTTTGAATCACTGCTAACGACAAAAAGCATCGAACGCTTAGAACTGATAGGCATTCGTCAAATTCCTTTAATTACCCACGATACTTTCATGAACCTTCGTAGTATTGGACTTTTCCGAATAGAGGACACCACAATTGTAAATTTTGAAGAACAATTTACAGAAATTAACGTTACGAATTTCATTATGAACAATGTGATGATTGAAAAAATTAATGGATTACATTTTTCAGAAAGGGGAAGAACTCTAAGAATAAGAAATAGTGAAGTTCAAAATGTGCATAATAATTTAAACTTCGCCTACTTTTCTGAAATAGAAATTGTAAATTCGAAATTTAAGTTACAAAAGCCCGGTTATTTGTCGATAGAAGGAAATAGCGCTTTTGTAGAAAATAGTATTTTTACGAATGTTACTATGAATCTGGTTGCGTCTGACAAAATCAAAATGAATGGTACGTGCGCGGATGGAAAAAGTTCTCTGAGACTTTCTTCCAATAGAATAGAAAGTTTCAGCAATAAATTGCCGACAGAAATTATTTACACGAAGAATAGAAGGTATAATTATTCCGAATTACTGCTGGTGAAAAATAATACAGTTTGCATTGCTGGGAACTGCAAATGTCCGAAAACAAACAGCCAAAAGTCAATTCAAGATCATTATTGGAATTTTTATATCGTCCTTGTAATGGTTCTGTTAAGGCTTTTTTAACTGTAAAACATTAAAGTTGGATTTTATTAATGAAATATTGACTTACCGATACTGTTCTTTGGAGTCTACATCACTTCGAGCGTTGGCTACTTGTATCTGCATAATTTCATGTGTCTGAAGTTCCAAAGCGTCTTTGAGGTTCGCAATTTCCTGTAACATCAGCAGGTTGTTTTTTTCCAAACAACCAATGGTTTCTTGATGTAGTAAAGTCTGCTTCTCGTGCTCAGCTTGCAAGTTTTGCAAAGCTTTGTCCCTTGGTACATACGTTCCTGAGAAATGAAAACCAATTCGAAAAATAAAGAAAAAGTAATGCGAAATATATTTGAAAATTATTTCAGACTAACCAATAGACTTTTGTAGTTGCTCCTTAAGTTTGTGACCACTTTGTTGAATGCGTCTTAGTTCATGTGCATGTTGACTGTCTTTAGATTGTGATTGCTTTTTCAATTTAAGAACCTAAAATCATAGTAAATTATAGCTATTGTTATTTTTCTCTGAAAGTTAATTATTAAGATTTATTAAAATATATTGAAGCAAAATCATACACAGACCTCGTCTCTTTCACGTTTTAGATCTCGAGTCAAATTTTCACATTTCACTTTGAGTCTTCTTTCCCTTTCTTCCACTTCACTCAGAGAATGTTCTTTCTTTTTCAAATCATCTTTCAATCGTTTGACTTGATTCTGTAGAAATGAAAAAATACATCGATTATTATATATATGTGTATGTGATTGTGTGCGCAATATCAATATTTAGTTTATTAAATTTTCTTTACCATTATATTTCCTAGACGGCATTATAAAGCACAGCAGGCGTTAGTATACGAATCAACTGATAACTTAAAATTAAATGTAAAAGTTACTTTTCTCCACACTTACTGTTAAATTATAATTATCGTTTGCTGTTTTGTAGTGGGTATCGATCACTTTATCGTGAGCCCTTTGAAGCATTCTATGTCTGTGGACCAAACTCCATGATGCATTGATCAATTTGACCAATGCAGATGTCACCGATTCTAAAGGTGGAACACCTTGATAGTTCGTTGGTATAGGTGTTAAACCAAGAGCGTCAAATTCCTGAATAAATATAAATTATTTTGTTATAAATAGATTACCTAATTTTTTTCTAAGGCAATGAGATGAATATCTCAAAATCTCTATATGTAAACACCTCGGACAATGTATCCAAGGATTCTTGAATAGTGTCTGATGTACAAAACACATTTTCGTCATTTTCGAAGGACCTCTGCATTGCGAATATCTCCCTGAGATTTCGAAAGTGGTTAGTAACGAGGGAATCTTCTGCCATATCTGTGAAAATTAATCCTTCATGAAATATTTTAATTAAAAAAGAAAGTTATATTAATTGGAATTTACTTAAAAATCGATATATTTTAAATATATAAAATAGTTGTACTAATCTTGCAATTTTTTACGTCAGTATTTATTAATAATTACGTCAGTTTAACATTTCTGCTAAATATGTTATTTTTGTCATATGATATAGCTTTTATAGTTTATTTACCAGATTTTAAAGATTTCAAAGATTTAAGTATAATTAAATAAATGTAATTAAATGCGCGCGTAGGACGCTAATTTTGGCTTATTTATAATATAATTAATAATGCAAAATCCGATGAATCCCTAGAGCCCAGAGGGTACATTTTTACAATAATTTAAATCATCGCTAGTCATCTATCTTTTTAAAACAAATTGGAACGGGGAAAGAGAATTATTCTTTTCCATTTATTTAACATATTTTAAGATACTCTTAGTAAAATCAACTTTATATTTTTGTTGAAAAACATTTCAATACTAGTGAGTGAGATAACCTCTTACTTTTAATATCTAAAGAAATTTTCATTACTTACCGTTAAATAAGTTTCAAACTCTTCCACTCATGAAACAATTAAAAAAACACAATAACTTTCCCAAGGTTTTTACTACAATGATTTTTAAGACAGTTGAATATAAATGAAAAGCGACTCCCGTTTCGATCTACTAACGAAAATCACAAAAATAAACACATTTACACACACTACTAAAATTCTATGTAATTTCGTCGATAACGTGCTGTCAAGTCCACTACTGCACACACAGATGTCACCTCTGTGTCATCCCCAAAATTATTTTCTCGAAAGAGAAACTACTGTGAAATTACTTTGCATGAATTCATTTTTAAAAAATGATGTTTTGAAAAAAGTTATATAAACAAATCGAAGTACACAATCCCTTTAAATTTGTTGTAACAAAATGGCAACATTTTTTAGATAATACCATCAACATTTGTTATAAAAAAATACATTTATTTGGAATTTTAACATAGTATATTTTTTCTTTTCTGCGGAAAAATTTATTTTCATCTCAAGAATAATAATATTAAACAAAATGAGGCTGTTCAATAAGGAGCCATCCATAAATTATATAACACTTTTCCCCCTTATTTATTTTCCTTCCATCCCCCATGTAAAATGTCACAGCAATATTTTTTGGACCGGAGTGGGGGGAGGGGTCTAAACCATATTGTTAAGTAATCTTTTCAAATATTTCCATCACTTACTAATTAAGTAAAATGGAAAATATGATTAAAAATTCATGTATGTTTTAAAATAAAAAGAAAGAAAAAGATCTCTTCCATACTTTAAAATTCCTTTAAATCTTTGAAAACCGTAGAAATTTCGTTAAGGTCATAGGATTTGTAAAAAAAATTACATAAAAGTATCTATATACCCCTCCTCCCATATTGTAAAAATTCTTCTCAACCTTCACCCTCTGAAAGTTTTTTCCGATTGAAATTCATTTCGAACAAATCAGAAATTTTTCGAATCAGTCCGAAGTTTTTATCCAAACTAAACAGTTTATCATTCCGATCTAATCCGAAGGAAGTTTTCAATCCAAATCAATCGAAACTTTTAATCCGAATGAATCCAAATTAATCAGAACTTTCAATTCGAATGAATATTCGGATTGACCGAATGTATTCAGAATTGAAAGTTCGAATTGATTCTGATTAATTCGGATTGAAAGTCCGGATTAATTTTTTACTTCGGATATAAATTCCGGAATGATTTGAAAAATTGCAGAATTAGAAATAATTAAGTTAAAAATGACTGTTAGTCACTCTTACGCTTTAAAAGTGTAGATCCGCAAAAGCGCGAAAAATCGACGACCATAAAAATAAAACCGACGGCTTGCGGGAAGATATATTTTCTCGAGTAATCGTGCTTTTAAAGGTATGGCCTGGTTCCCTGATAAAGTAACCCCTCAAAATCGGCTATAAAAAAGGGGATAACTTCGGTGATAACGTTGATGAAATACGGCGTTAATAAATACGAAAAAAATAGTAGTTAAATTAAAGAAGCTTTCTTTATATAAATATAGAAGTTGACAAACGCTTTTGCACCATACAGATCGTCCCTTGGTTCACATATATTGTGATAAATAAAGATTCTTTCAGTATTCATCAGTCACGTTTAAGTCGTTTTAATATATTACACTCGTCTTTGAGCTTCTGCTACTTCAGCTTCGTTTCTTACATAGTTAAGTTAAAGCCACTACAAAATTCATTTTTTCTTTTTTCCCTCATTTCCCTTTCTCTTTTACCCTCGCTAAGTGCTCGTATCTTTTTTCATTTATATTTCTCCGACTTAATGCAACGTTTAAATTTGGTTCAGGACCATAATTTCCCTCTCTTATGTGAGTCTTTGAAATATAAATATATGGTGCACGTTATTATCCCTGGAAAACTTAACAACTCTGAAGAGTAAATGTAAAATAATGGCACTTTGAAAAATTAAGTGACATTCTGATTTTGACTTCTACGAATACTAGAGTGATGAAACCTGTATGTCACTTCATTTATAGTAGTTTATGTTACAGGCTTAATTTAATTTACCTTAATTCAAGTCCCTTTTTAGATTTAATGCTAGATTTCAACCCGTCTTTTTGTTAAGAAACTGGGATTTAATCTATAGCGTTAAGTTAAGTTTCAGAAGGTTGAAAAGGGTTATAGTGATTTTAAGTTATTTTTAAGTTATTTATGAAATTTTATAAAATACTTAAAATAATATTAAGTGGTTCTAAAGAATTCATGGATTTTTAAAGAATTTCAAAAGTGATTTTTAAGTTTTTGTGGAATCGGAAAAGACTTCAAATAATTTTAAGAGATTTTAAAGAAGTCATGGCTTTTGAAAGAATATAAAAGTATTTTTAATTATTATATTTTAAATGATTTTCAGAATTTTTAAGGCATCTTAAGGGTATTTTTAATAATTTTAAGACCTAAAGTGTCTTCACATTTTTTCGAAGAATTCAATTAACTTCAAGAGATTGCAGGTGATTTCAGATATTTCTGAAGAATACCCCTCGGAAGAAGCAGTTTGAAATATTTTTTCATAAATATTTGTCATCCATTTTTGATCCCGCAAAGAAGATTGCGGTGTCAATTAAAGGTAGGGGTGAAAATCATCAAAATTAAAAAGAAATCGGACTGAATCCGAGAATAATCTGGACAAAAGGAATCAGATTGAAGAAAATTGGAAGCTCGCTGATATGTTTAGTGTTTCTTGGTGCATTATATTGCGCTAAAAGTACACAGCATGCATTTCTATATTGTCATAACAATGGCCGCATCATCTAGATATATTCAGAAGCTACGAACAAGCCTCCCGGTTTTCTGTTTATCGACATTCATTATACTCTGAGCAATTGTTCATTCGCTCTGGTTTTAGTATTGATTATGCGAATACGAGATGTTCTGAAATTCTGACGCAATCAATAGTCCACTTCCAGAAGGCAAATTATTGAGTTGATAAATTATTTCATCAAATCGTGGGAATTCAATCACTATGAAAATTTACGCATCATTAAATAATTTCAATTACCCACTACTCTCGCGTATATTTTATTGTATATTAAGTAAAAAGAATTAAGGCAGTGTCTATTCTTTCCATATAAATATTTTTACCGAAAAAATCCATCCATACGGAAATTTCGGTATACGCGCAGCCAATCAATATTTAAGGGTTTGGTATGATAAAAACTGACCTTATTAGATTTTTTTAAAACTCTTTGTCTGTGTACCTTAATATTTTTTATATATCCTGTTGCTTAATTCAATTAAGATAAATGCGATCATTTCTATAGTTAGCTCTTTATCAAAAGATTACAGCTTGCCTGAAATAATTTTTTTTTTTTTTGTAACTATAAGGAATTTATTTAATCGCATCTTCTTTCTACGTGTTTAAGGGTCTTAAGACTTAAGACAGACGTTAATGAGAATAAAAGGAAAGTTTCTCCGATGAAAAGGAGATTTTTTTCTAGGAAAAAGGAACTAATCCGGGGTACGTGATCTCGAGTATCTCGCTGGATTAGTTGCATAAATGTTTGAACCGAGGAGGAAGATCGACCCCACACGAAATATTTAAAGCCTTAGGCCCCCAATGTTAAAATTAAAAGCTCTTTTAAGCACATAATGGGAATTAAAATTGTGGAAAAAAATTATTTAAAAAAATTAAGAAACGATACAAATGGTTACAGGGTTATTTTCAGAAAGTTCTATAGTTTTGAGAGACAGGGGCGGCCCCAAGACTGGAGAGGAAAGGGTAATTATTAGATGCCTCCCCATTAAAAAAAGCCCCTTCTCTTGATTGACTCCTGTTCGAAGAACTTTTTATAAGGGAGCGTCTATTAATTATGTAACTCTTTGCGGAAGAGGTATTAAAAATCTTACGAATTAAAAATATTGTCAAAATTTCACGCATCTATAAATTATAATTAATTGACGCTCTCTCTAAATAATATATCTGTATTTATTACGAAGTTGAACTTCTCGAGAAAAATACAAGTAGAGAGAATATTCCCGTATGAGTCGTTACATTTACATATAAATTATGTGGATCAGCGAAAACATGTTTACATACTGTGTATTCTACTTAGAGCCAACTTAGCTTTGTATATATATATATATATATAAATAGTTTAAATTTTCCTTTATGAATAAACATTATGCAGTTAACGAGTATTTGATGTAGGTATATTGACTGTACCATCAATATTATACAGTAAATATTTTATCGGTATTTTAAGAGGTGTTATATTAACTTTATTATATATATATTTTATATTTATTATATACATATTTCACTGGTAATTTCATTCTCCTTTAATAATCAGGAAGGTGAAAATTGTTTTAACTTACTATATCTCCTCTTTATTCGCTCTCTGAGCTTCATACATTTTTTACATTATAACTTCTATAGTGGAGTTAACGAACTGTAAATACAACTCGATCCAGAGAATTGTACATTGAAAGTAAACCATTAGATTTAAACTGATTTATACTTGCAGTTCCTTCCACTTTTATAATTAATTTTCTACGTTGTTTCTACATATAACATTTAATAATTGTGTCCTGGAATTATGATACCGATTTTATATAGCAGCCGTGAATATATGATATATATTTCTTCTTTAAAGAAATTATTATTTATTATTATTGCTTTAGTATAAAATTAAAAAGTCTTCTAGAGGTTTCAATATCTCATGACATTAACCAGGAACTTAAAATTCGTTCAGGATAAGGCCAGGCACGCCCGCCGGAAGTGACCCTGACCGTTCATTTAAATCTAGGATGTGTGTTAATTGTGACATTGATGACCGAGGTTGATCGGTTTTACAACATACTAAGATTTTTACTAATTGAGGGTGTTGGATTCAAACTTAATTATTAGAATTCGATTTTTTTTCACTCAATTTTGAAATATATAATATGAAATATAAGTTTAGGACATGTTCAAGTATTAAATAAACAGTTGATGTCAATTGAAATCTTACAATCTTTTTATTTTATCTTACGTAAAATTTCTTTGTAAAAGTTTTTTAATCACAGATTAGCTAAATAAACCAAAAATATAACTTTGGATCAATTCATTTTAGTTTATAATAAAGCTTTACGATTCGTTGACTAACAGTTCGATGTAATATTTTATAATGGAGTCATTATTATTTATAAAAGAATAAATATATACGCAGTTTTAAGGAAATCGGAGGTGGACCCTTTTAAGAAGTACGCGCCCTGTTGCTTACATGGGAGAAGGGGGTGGGGTTAAAAATGATCTCAAAAGTGCTTACGTAATGCTTAGATAGCCCCTTTTCAAAGCGAAAAATATTTTTGTTTTAATTAATTATTAAATTTGATGCCGCAAGAGCAAGAGTTGTGATAAATGGTTTACGATTTAAGCTTTCTGGTTCATGATTTTAGCAGAATTTTAGCCTTTAGCCCTTTACTTGCGAATAAGCTTAGAGTCGTAGGCACAGATGCACCACCTCGGTTTATGGATTTAATCTTCGGAGCTTATATGCACACACTCTGAAGCGCTTTCATATATATTAAAATGTGCTGGCAGGTAGTACACATGGATTGATTCAGGACACAGACCAAATTCTCGTCCCCAAAACGTAATCTTAACTCCATTCAATATGTCTATGTTCAGCCCGCCTCAGATTTGCATTTAATCGATTTCCACTTCCTTTGATATTGGAAGTTGCTTCAGGTCTAAGGGATTTGAGTCTGGAGTTGAAATTAAATTGTGAAAAAAAGGTAAAAAAAAAATACTGAAGGATTCCAGGTGAAGAAAAGACGATCGATTTTGAAAAGACTTCCTCTGCTCAAGTACATACTCTGAATTCGATTGCAATTCGAGTACAAAGCTCCGTTCAAAGTGGCAATCGGAACAAGAATCTATGTAGGATACTAGCAGCCAATAACGGATTCCTGATACTTTTTAGCAACTTCGAGGGCTGAAGTAGCATTCTTTCATTCTATTCTATTTTCGCGCTTATCTAGTCCGAACTTAGAAGAAATTCTTATGTCTACATTTACGAAAACTCGTTTGCTAAGAATTGAAATTAAAAGGAATCATTTTTAAAAGTTAAATAAAAGACAGGTTCTATCCTCAGGAAGCTTTCACTTTCAATCAAGAATTTTGATGAGGCAGAAATTACAGAAAAGAAACGGAATTAAGGTTTTGAGAGAAGGACAATTTATCTCTCATTTCTCAGTGAATAAAAATAACCTCCATCGTCTTCTTCTTCACTTTCGAATATAAATTTGAAAAAAATTCTTATATAAAAAATAATATAAAATTATAAAGTATATATATCTATAAACTGGGATGAAACTGGGATTTACTATGCCATTAAGCTTTCGCTTTAGTTTATTTTTATCGAAAAATATAACACACATCAAGAATAATTTTCCAGTTCCTTACTTCACAAAGAGCAAATTAAGCTAGTCATCTACTAGAGAAAGAAATTTTAAATTATAAACTTTTTTTTATCTCAAATAATGTGTAAAATAGATGTTCTCTTTACTTTTCGTGTTTCCTTGAAATAGGACTGTAATAGAATCAGAGATTAGAATAAAAAATTTGCCTAAGTTGAATGATATCTAGCGATGGAAAAAAGGTGTCACAGCTGTTGAAAGAAAAGTTTTCTGGTGGGCAGGGATCTTTTCACACGATATATTTTCGTTATAAACAAGCTAACTCAGCTTCTGCTATATTTCAAGAGTTAACACGTTAACGTGTGAAACATGTGTATACACATACATATAAGCGTTAACGAAAATTCGCTGGACGCTGTATTTTTTCTCACTAATAAGAATCTGAAAAATGCCAGTAGACGACTTTCGACTAGATCAAGAAATGTGAGAAATGAGGCTAGAAGTCAGGAAATAAATTTTATGTGTGTGCAGAGGGACGAAGACGAGAACCTTTGAAATCCGATATCTAAAAGTCCAAACAGTCAATTTTCCCCATGCACATCCCAAGCTTTTACGAGCAAGTGCATCGATTTCAAAGGAAGTAACTTGTACTTTCCCGGATATGGAGACTCTCTCTTGAGTCTACTTCATTTCGACAAATTTGTGTTGATCTTAGTATTTTATGTTCTCATTTGTAGAACTAATGGTCTGTATTTTAAATAGGGAGGATCACCACTACACACGTAAATTCAACTACAGTGGCCAGTTATATACCTCCATTTGTAATATAAGTCTTTTGTCATTTAAAGCAGAATTACCTTTTTTTAACCGGGCCAAGGCGAGTCACTCATTTTTAATACGTCAGATGTGAGACAACTCTAATCAATAAAGAAATGCCGAAAATATTTTTTTTCAGTACCAAAAAACGGTGTATTTTTGCGAAATTCGATTAAAATCAAAAACCAAAAAAACACCTATTAGTGTGCATCGAGCTCTATTCTACAGAAAGCAATTCGAAAAATGCAATTTTAAGCGATTTTAAAAGATATAAAGTGATTAAAAATTGTATCGTAGAATTTAAAGGAATTTTATAAGAGAGATTTTTATGAGTAAAAATATTAATGGAATTTGAAGAGGAGAGAGATTTCAAATGAGTTTTAAGGGATTTAAAAATGTTCATGGAATTTCGAGAAATACAGAAAAGAGAATTCTATGTTATGATTTTTAAACGATTTATAATAATTTTAATGGATTTCAAAAGATATAAATATATATGATATTCAAGTTTTTTGTGTAATTCTAAATTTTAAGAGATTTAAACGAATTTGAACAATATCGAACGTTTTAATTATTCAGAAAGTTGAAATAAATTCTGGTACATATATTAAAGCAGGAAAACGGAAGCTCGCCCCTAATATCCAAAAACACGGAAAACGCTTTGGTAATAAAACAAGGGAGCAGAACACTTCAATCCCAAGAGCATTTAGTCTATGGATATTTTTTCTTAAACATTATTTCGGCACGTTTTCCAAACATCGTTTGCCTCTTAAGGCACGTCGTCGAATGCATCTGCTTCCATCAGTCCGAAGGTTTTATCTGCAGTGACTTTTTAATCTCCCCCGGGAACCTTGTAACTGTTTTCCCATAGACGCATAGACCTCTTATAATACAGAATTGCGTTAGAAACTGTTGGCACACGACGAGACTAAATCCGGTGTATATAGATTCGAGGACTATTTTCAAGAAAACAGGGGAAGATGGATTTCAGTTTGAGACACTTTAAAAGTGTAACATAAGGTTTAAGTACCTATATACTTTATATACCCTGAAGGCGGAAGTGCTTACGCGTGGATATAGGCTGAGGGCACGCGCCCCAAAACAAATTAGGATAAGTGAGTCAACTTTAGACGTAGTCAATTTTTCTAAATAGACAATCATATATTATAGCAGGGCTGAAATGATGGAAAAAATCAAAGTTGCAGTGATTTAATTCTTTCTGTTCTTTCTTTCATTTAAACAACGTATTTTGAGTTTTTTTAAAGTAGTAAATTTTGGATATAGCTCAGTGTTCGTTAATCATTAGTGCAATTTCAAATGCCACCAGTCTCAGTAAAAAGTTTGTTTGATTCAAAGAAATTTTCTTTAATGTTTTTTTAATTTAAACAAACTTTTTTCTGAGTATGTGTACCGTTGCTATTTGAGGTTTTAAATTCAAGGTGGAACTGTGGATTTGTCCTGCGAAATTTTTTGAAAAGCTGCGGTATCTGGCATAGACTTTTCACTGTTGAAGAGTACTTTAACCAACGAGGTTTAACGACACTTCAACCACTCCAAGCTTGGCTACTCGAGAAAAACTGGAAACTGCTAGAAGGCGAGGATTCATCTGCAAAACTGAATTTAACATTTTTATTTCGAAGATTATTTTTCTGTTCTATATTATATTTAGACTATGAGGTTGGCAAAATTCGGGTATTTTATATTTTTTGAAATATTGTTTTTTTTTAATTAAAAATGTGTGAGTTTGCTTATATCGTCATTAGTTCAAATTTGAAAAGTGCAACATGGTGGTTAAATTGCGTTGGATTGCGTTACGTATTTGGCAATGTTGACAACGTGTAAAAAATAATTTTAAAAAATTCTTTCAGTGAATTAAGTTTTCAACAAATAAACGTGAATATTTATTTGTTATATCAGTAAAAAATACAGAAAAGAGACAAGTGAATATATAAAATTTGCTTAAATTACTTTCTAGAATTTAAATCGTTGTTCAGGTGATGAAGGAGATCCTAATTTCCATGTACTTGATGTAAACTATGCGCATTGATTGGCTCGAATCCAGGCTGCGAATCTGCGTGATATTTATTCATTGAATTAAGTTCAGGAAGGCCGAAATTCTATGTAAAACACAAATCAAGTTCTCGCTGTCACGAAAATAAAATAATTTATTTGTCTATATCTTCATCTCCTCCTATAATTGTCAGAAGAACAAGAAATCTTACTTTACACTGTTTTCAAGTAATCTAGTTTTCAAATTGAAATATACATTTTTAATTTTAGAAATGCTGTTTCTCAAGGTCAGACAAGATAAACTTCATTCAAAGAGAATAAGGAGTATCTATAATTACTTAGTTTGCAAATTTAACATCTTAAGAAACAGTTTATGACTCGAGGTCTGTCTAAACAGTCATGAAAGCAATTTGCCATGAAACATAAAAGTACAAGGCAAGAGTGCCTGTAACTTCATGTGCGTGAAATGAATGTGTTCATATATAACTTAGCACTATCACCAACTTCCAAATTGAATATTTATTATTTTATTTCTGTCCAATTATTAAATTTAATATTACGAGTTAAATAAATTAGGAGCACAGAGATATAAATGAAAAATCTCTTGATAACATTTTGAACATACTGTCTTTTATTGACACAAGGTTCCGTTTGTAAACAATTCTAAGATACTTTGAAAAAATATTTGTATGCTTAGGATGACTAATTTTAAGTTTTTTTTATTGCAATCGAACTAACTTATATACTATTACATAAATATTTCTAAAATGATGTTTTAGACTTTTGGCATGAAAGATTTTTCGTTATCTATATTATTTCAGCCTTTGGTGCCGCCTTTGGTAAATCGTAGTTATTTTTAATTAAAATGTATTAAAAAGTGTCAAAAAATCATTTACAAATACAAATCATTATTTACAAAGGTCACTTCAATAAATATATAAAGGATACATCCGCGATCTATTCACATTTTCCTTGTTCTTTTTAATTCTTTATTATCTATAAATAATTATATTCCTTCTTTTAAGGAAATTTTAATGAAAAGGCTCCCTCAAATATACAACTTTATAATACTCTAATTAAAAAATAGTGCAACAGGTGGATAACATTGTTCATATAAAAGTGAGAAGATTTCTAACATCTTGGATTAAATTAAAAAATTAGTGAAATATTTTCTTTTTTCTAGAATTATTTTTCCTAATTCCTCGATCTTAATTACTGGTTAAGATCTTATTGCCCAAGTTCTTAATTGGTTAAAATAAATATATACGAATGTTTTCTTCAAACTTAAATACCTATAGAATTTCAGAATATTTTTCTGAAATATTGAGCTTAATGACCTTTTTTTAAACGAATAAGAACACATTGTGTGAAAAATGGTATAAAATATTAATTATAGCGTATAAGGACATTCCGAATAATAGTCGTTTTTGTAATTTGCAGATATTACTACAATTTTCTGGCTATCATTAGATCTAATTGAGATTAGAGAGAAAATTTCTTTAAGATTCTAATACTGAAGATCACTTTAATTATGTGACTGAGAATTATTGTCATTTGTCGAAGACGATGAGACTCCACTGATACTTTGGACAATCATGCTAAGGCAATCCAGACTACTTCCTGTGCTTTGGAAGGCAGCTGATTCCCCATTCTCGTATCCTGGAACAAAAAAAGGAGATATTTAAAATATTTATATGTAATATGAACATTTTTCAAAAATGTTTCAATAAATTGTCTATTAAATTGTTTCATACACATCGCCAGTTTATGCATTTGATTGATCATTAAACCAATTTTGGGGCGCCATGTTATATTACGTTTCAGACATTGATAGGTAATTATATTATATGAATATTTGGATTACGACAAGTATATCAGTTATGAAGCATCACAGATTAATTGTGAATTAGGGATTAATTGACGAATTAGAGAATTTCAAAAAATTTTTCGTACGAGTATAAAGTGCTTCGTTTAACATGTGAAATCATTTTAGTGGATAAAATTAAGAATATGTATCCTTATTTTTATGAAGGTATCTAAAATTAACAAACATCTGTTAAGTTGAAGAAATTAAGTTCATTTTTAAAAAGTGTGTCTATTCTTACAGAATATTCCGTAAGACTAGCCAATATGAACAAACAGGATTGGACAGCTTCTCATTCGCCTTTCTTTGAATTTTCAGTGCCTCATTTCAATTCAAAACATAAAGAAAGATCGGAGGCGCAAATTACACTGAAGCAGGTGCGCCAAACACAACATGCTCAAAGCTTTAAGTCTAGCAACTAAATGTGAGTTTCTACACGAAAAAGTTAAAAAGAGAAAAGCACTGAAAAATGAAAGACTGAAAAGGGTGGCCTGTTTACACGTGCTTGCAGGCATGGCTTGATTTTTACAAAACGATTTGAATGTTTCTTTTAGGAAATAAAATTATGCTAATTTGATAGCAAAGCTGGATTCTTGTTAACTTGAGAGAAATTTACAAATGTTTGAACTTTTCTGCACAACTTTATGTTGTATTTGTGTTCATTTATAATTCTTTAGACTTCTATTTTATTTTTCGTATTATATTGGTATAATATATATTATAAAAGTACCCATGGGTACTTTTATGTACATATTTGAAGCTTTTTAGAATTTAGGAGCTTGGTATATGGTAATTCTTCCCCAGCTTCGTGATATCCAAACAATAGGTGGTCCAAACTTTGGTGTTGGCTTACACACTTGAGTATCTATAGAATTTCTAGACTCTTGCTTATCGGAGCTTTGTTTAATGGATTTTTTCTTCAATAACGCCAGTGTAGAGATTTTACTGTAGCCCTGGGCGGGTCCAGAACTATCTGGTCCCGATATGAAACATTCCGAACAGGACCTGTCCGGAAATTTGTTTCATCCTCGATCTGGCCCAGATCTTTACTAAGGATTTAAAACTTTAAAACATTTCAGGGGAATTTAACAGATTTTGAACATTTCAAGGAAATTAAGTTAATTGTCAAGGGATTTCGAGAGATTTCCCAGGATTTAAAATTTAGGGACAAAAGTCTCATATCGATATTTTTTACTAGTGAAATTAAAAATTTAAAAAAAAATGATACTTTAATACAATTTTTTTAAAGTTTCGTGTACTTTTTCAAAATGTAATATGACACGTTTGTCCCTAAATTGCCAAGCAGTTTAGGAAAAATTGATATTGTAGGTTTCTCCGAGCACAACTTGTTACTTGGGTCGTGGGGGAGAGCAGGGTAAAAAAATATGGGGAAAAAGTGTTACGTAATTTATAAGGCCCTTAATGAAAAAAGATATGTTTGGTATTTTGCAAATTAAATAATACAATTACTTTTTCTTTATAAATCGCACTCAGAAAAATATGGAAATTTTTTCTTTGACCCTATATCAAAGAAATGTATGTTTGATTCAAATAAATTTTTTCTGTGTGCGGCTTTAAAAGATATTTCAGAAATTCAATAAAATTCAATAACTATTTGAACAAAAAGTCCTTAAAACTATAAAGAAGGGTTAATGTTTATGAGATTTTTATTTAACTTGAACATCTCTCCAATTATTCGGAAGCATTAGAGGGTTGGTCTGAAGACTTCAGCTTGTTTCGCGGTCCATCAACTTCAAGTCGCGATGACATTAAATGGAGTACTTAACAGAACATTGTTCGATTTGCCCCCTGAGTAGAACCGATACTGACCTACCACTATCAAGTAACAAGAAGCTTTTTTCGGATAAAGATATATATGTATATGTACTGGCTAAGTGGAACTGTGTAATGAAAAGAAATAAAATATGAAGAGAGGGAATTAGAGAATGTGGGAGATAGAAAGAGAAATGAGGAAAATGAAATTTGGGGTAAGTGGGGATGAAGGGAGCGTGAAACTATTAATATTAGAAAGATGAGAAATGTGCCGACAGATGCCAGCCAAGTTGGAGGCAGGTGGCTTATACATATATGCGAGCGAAAAAAGTATTTGACAAGATCGTTGATGCCACCTGACTAATGAGAAAAACATAACTCGATCCGAGAAGGATTTTGGTACTGTATAAGTGGTTGACGTTGAAATTTCTTTGGAATTTTTCTGTGTGATGAATAAGTTAGTTAAATTGCAGATACATTATTTACGAAGAGAAATAATGGATGGAAAGGATAATATGCGAAGAGCCACTCATTTAAATTCATGGAAAAATGAATTGTCAGACTTGAGAGAGAATTTATTGCGTTAATATAATTAGATTCTTAATTCTCATTTTTTCAATATTCTTTCTATACTTATATTTATTTCTATATTTTTCAGACCTTGTGAGTCACGCATGAATCAAATATATTCGAATTCCAGACGAAGGGGTTCATTCGTTTTCGAAGAATTGGTCTAAGTAATCGGTCAGATTAATTTTGTATGTCACTCCATTAGTACCCGAGCGAGCTTTATGTTTCGAAAGTCATCACTTTGGAATGAAATTTAGGAAGCCACGCTAAAATCCTCCACAGCCCACGTGAAAATTCTCTATAAGTCTAGTTCTGAATCTCTTGTGACATGTCTGTTGTTGATTATTCTATATTCTTCTAAAACCTACAGAGAATTAAAATTTAAACTGCGTGAAAAAGTAATTGAAATGTAGATTAAAACTAGTAAAGTGGAATATTTTAAACTAAAAACATTTTCCAAAATCCCTTTTCCTTTAGGTGTACTCGAGTACTTTAATAATGTGTACTGTACTTTACGGTGAAAAATGGCGAGATCTCTTGAAAGACATGTTCTTAGGATTTAGGTTCTTCCGCGGGGAATAGGCCACTATAATATTGATGAACGTCATTTCTGGTGCTCTGAGGCAGCCAAAGCAAAGAAGCTCTTCTCTTTCGACCCTTGGATATAAATTATACATCAGTATAAGTTTAAGTTCCTCCTTAATTTTTAATACTGACTGTTTACATTATTTACACCCCAGTTTTACCTTCACTTTACCGACCAAACAAATTAAAGAAGTTACCTTAGCTTCTAAAGTAAAGTAAACATTTTCTTTAGCCAGTGATTCTTAACAAATGATTCAACATATACAGTAAACACGCTTTTTAGTTTTTTTTTATGTTACATATGCATGTATCTTATAGCTAACTAGGAGGGCCATTTATGTACATGATTTATGCTAAACCATGTACCACATTCCGAGAGTATTAAATCAGTCAAAATTGCATGCTGTAGTCGCAGAGAATCTGAATTAGAGAGTGGCTTTTGAACCCCCGTAGCTTGCTCTTGCATATCGCAGGGCACAGGTAATTGAGGTTTCCCGGTCACTGCCTTCTAAAGTCACCGCAGATTATCGCGTCCAGAGAAATTTGGCAGAGCCCCTTTTCCACTGAGAAGCAGTTTAATCAGCTCGATAAATCGTCTGTTTTAGTCGTAACATCTCGTAAAGTTAGGTAAGCACACGATAAAAATAACTGGTCATGATGCGGATGAAGCAAATGTTTGAGATTTAGCGGAAGTATCTCTATGAACATATATATACCATATATATATATATTTATACATGTATATATAGTCAAAAGGACTGTTTTTGGATACACGTCGATTCACAACGCTTGTGTGAATTACGAGCTGCTTGCTACACTGCATTATGAATCATGTACCTAACTTATAAGATCCTCAAACCGGCCCTCACCGACCCCCATAGCGCAATAATTCATTGCCACATTAAACGCCTATTTCACGGCCTAATTTGTACGCCCGTTACATTTCATTATATATTCTCAGTTCCTTTACTCAAAGCGTGCACCAACTTCCATCTCAGGGAGCATATTTCCAAATTCATCTCACTATATTCCCTTGTCGGATTTGTAATTTGCATCAGTATCATACCTACGAATTTACATGTCAAAAACAAACTTGTAACAAAGGTTTCCAACAGACTGCTTTATGTCGAGAGAAACGGAATGTAAAATTGATTTTATTATTTCTTGAAGATATTATCGTGTTTATGACTGAAAAGGGGTGTACTTCCCGAAAAGGGTCCACCTTCGATTTCCTGGAAACTGCGTACATCATTTTGATGCGCTGTTCCAAACAAAAATTGTAAATCTCTTCAAAATACACATTTTTTGTATTAAGCATTTTTTTTCTACCAATGATATTTTTTGAGAAAACTTGTGGAAAAAAAAATATTTCAATAAAAAATGTGTATTCCAATGAGATCTACAACTTTTGTTTAAAAGTTTTAAAAATTTTGCATATTAGTTGAGATAAATGCCAAGAACCGTAATTTCTTATGGTTTTTTCATGGTTCACCATAAATAGCGATTAGTCACGGTTTTTTGGAAATTGCGCGAATTCTATGAATGTGCCGAGGTTGAAAACTATATCTTCAAATTATTGTTTTCGTTGAAAAAAGAGTTGCTGTCAAAGTACAGAATTTCCGAAATTGCGAAATTTCCACTTTTTTATTTTCACTTTTCCTAAATATTTTTCCCAAATTAATTACAAGGTTCACGGAAAAAGTGTAATTGATTCGCGTATTTATTTCTTATTCATTGTTTTCGTGAACAAAAAAAATTCGCCAGTGACGTTCAAAACGTCAAAATTGACACGTTTGGAAAAAATGAAAATCAAAAAATTGAAAACTAAAAAATGAATGGAAAGTGGATAGTTACATAATCCCCCCCACCCCTCCTAGTTATTATAGTTTTAAAAAATGTAAAGAAATTGAAAAGTTTTTATATTGGGCTGAAGTTCCACAAATACTCAGACGAAACTTTTTTTTTTAAATCTCTGATTAAAAAAAATTCATCTGAGTAGACATCTGAAACCTCAGCACAATAGATTTCATTA
>JAUESI010000033.1:6118036-6129944 GCA_032275145.1 Synergus laeviventris | reverse complement strand
TATATATATATATATATGGTATATACGAAATATGGTGGACCACTTGGTGCAGGTCTCAACATACATACTGGCGACTATATCCTCTCTTTTAATACCGCATTGTTGTCGAGCTTATTTTGCAGACCAAAAGAGGAGAGATAAAAAAGTGAGGAAGATAAAGAAGGCAGAGCCTCAAGCACTTCCTTTCGCAGTTCAGCACATTTTCATCAAGATAGATTATATATTAGAGAGAATGGAGAAGTAACATTCCGCTTTAAAGATTCACCCATCTTTAAAAAAGCAATTCCGTCCTGTCACTGAAAATCATCTGTTTCGCTTTTTCCTCGAGTGACCTTTACTCTCTAATTTCTGAATTAGTTACATTTTTCTAATTAATATGTAGTACTTTCTTACTCATTCAAATAGTGCGAAGTCGTTTAGTATAAATGAATTGGCAATTCCTTAATAAATGAATTAGTAACACTATTCAATGAACAATCTTTAAAATTTTAAGATCGCTTACAAAATTGTCAAAATCTCATGACATTTTTTTAATTCCCCGATAGGAAACTTTTTCTTAACTGTGAAGGGATATTTAAAAGAAAGAAAATATTGATATTTAAACCATCGATATATCGAAAATTTTAAATGTATATTTAGAAATTAGATTGATTACAAAATTAAGTTTATTTATTTAAAAAAACTGAAAAACAGTTTTAAACTCAACTTTTAAACTCAACTTTTCAACAAAATAATATTAAGACAAAATTTTGGATCCCGTTTACATACAAAATTCGACAAAATCTATTATAAAATCGCAATACTTCGAAATCCTTGGAAATCTTTTAAAATATGTTAAATAAACTATAAAACCTAAAGAATACGACAAAAATAACATAGATATTTATAAAAAAATTTTAACATTACTGATGTTCAAAGAACAATTCATTCTGAACAATGCAATTAGTAAGTATAATACCACTCAATATATTAGTAAGTTATTCTTATTAATTAATTTAGTCAAATTCTTACTTTTTGCAGAGTGTAAATTGTATTTTATGTTGCTTATTACATATAACAATATGTATATAAAGTATACTTCTTGAAATGTGATTTGGACCACCCAGGGCATACATATTAGTCATATTACATATAATACATATATATAACTGTAGCTGCAGTAGAGCAAATCAACCCCTTTTTGATCAATTTGAGTTGCTCTGTCTGGAAATGTAAGTCTTTGCTACATAATACCCTCCTCCGGCTATACTTTACACGCTTTTCCCTTTTGAAAATATATACAAAGTACACAAACTAACGTATCCATTGCGCATATCGAATAGCAATGCAAACATTACATGAATACTCGTGCAGTGTTGAATTTGGCTCAGATCCACGCGTTATATTATCGCCCCAGTACCAGTCAGTAGTTTTATACTTCGTGATAGACATGTCTTAGCTTAATGCAAATGGCGTGCCTCATTTATTTATAAGTATAATTATTATCATCATTCTGTCACGTCTGTACTATTTAGTCTAAAAAATTGAACTGCTATATCATTGTAACAAACTCTCTCCATCTGAATTAGTTCAATTTTACTCATGCTAATATAGTAGTTTCTTGCTAATTCAAATGGCGTGAAGTCGTTTTTACTATAAATTAGTAAAAAATTACTCATCCTTACTAAATGAATTAGTAACACTATTCAATGAAAAATCTTACAAAATTTTAGATTCCTGACAATTTCAAGTTCGTAAATCGAATTGAATTTTTTTTAATACAAAACCCTTAAAATTTATTGAAAAACTTGTTAATTCATTATAATTCTTAAAAATAACTGAATAAAATTCCATAAAAAACTTTTAAATTCGACAAAATACATTAAAATTGCATAGAATAACTGTAAATTAGTATAAAGTAAAATACCACTAAGTACATTATTAAGTTATTCCTATTAATTAATTTTGGTAATAGGTGACTTACTATTTCATTCATTATAAAGTGGGGAAATACTAATTTAGTTAGTCACATAATTAGTCACATTACCAATTCAGATTGAGAGAGAAGAGTTGATGATTTTAAAATAATAAATAAAGTTTATTTCATATTCTGAGTTTCTCAGTGTATCGCTTTATGTGCGATTCCGTACTTCAAAGTCAGCTTTATTACACAAATTTTACTGCCGCGCAAATGTCGCTTGTTTTGGAACGGGTCCATGGACAGCCGATATTCTCCCGCAGCTTTTGGCAAGATTCGTCTGTTTTTCACGCAACCACTCCATCGACAGTTTTTCAACTTTTCAGAATTTTGAATTAACAGTTCATCACATTTTATTCCCTTCGTTTGGATATGCGACAGATTTTTCATTTTATATTAATGTGTGCAGTATACAGACTACTTAATTTATTGCCGTCAGCAGTCTTGAGCGCTCTTGGCCTTTGGGAAACTTGTCTAAAGACTTGGTATGTTTGAACAGCTCTCTAAAAATACGAGAAAATGTCGACGACCCTTTTATGAAGAGATTTTACCTCACAATCAGTCCCCTAATATTTACCCTTTACAAGATATTCATCACTAATATTCTTGATTGCAAGAAATCACAAAAAAGTATAGATTTAGGAAGATATCCCTTTGAGAAAACTTTCTGTCTTAAAGTTCTATCCATTATGCTTTTGCATAATTATGCATGTCATGCGGTACTGTTAAAACGAACATTTAGTAGCAAAGGAAACTTAGATTATTAGTTTTGGTAAACTTCAACATGAAACCGTCCATATCTAGCACATAAACCCATTTGCACGTATTTGCAATTTTCAGCGATCGATAAAACAACTTTTGCGACAGCCATGTAACATCTTATGGTAATTTCCAGCAGATGTGAAAAATGTCTATCCCAAGGATGTTCTATAATATAAACGTGTCTTGCTCACAAGATTTTGACCAAATTTAAACATTAAATCTTTTAAAATTTCTTAAAATTCCTGAAAATTACAAACTATAGTTTGTATATAGAAAATTGAAAAAATTTGGCAAGCAAGAGTAGTAAATGTAATTTGACAATATGAAGTCGTAATTTGCTGTAATTTGCCTCTGGAAGCTGGGAGATGATGGATGGGCCAAATTTTTGACGAAAGGTCTACTTGTTTAAAGTGGACGACGATGGCTGAATAAGGGAGTGAGGGGGGTGGAAGATGCGTGTATTTTTAAGTAGATTAATGCTGGACACGCGACGGGGCATTAAGCAGATCGGTATTAATGAGTTTTGTCAAGCTTGAGTGACATCAGTTACAAGAGACATCCTATAGATAGCCCACCCAAGAACCTTCTGCAATGCTACATTCGCTCTACAGGACGCCTCAATAAAGAGTACATTTAAACGTCCCTGAGAAACATAGACTATATTTACACTGGACTCATAAGCCCACAACCTAGCATCGGTTTTCCATCGAGTTAGTGCTTTCAGAATTATTAATGTTTTCTTCGACAGCTATTTCCAAGACCATTTCTCCCAATAAATTATTGTCCCCACAAGCTATAACATACACTCGGTCTGAGAATTACAAAATATACTTATTCCTACAATATTGCATTACGAACTAATGTAATTAGTATCTTAACTTTTTTTTAACGATTATCTTACAATATTTATTTTATGGACAGTAGGTTGACTGAATTATTTATGATAAAAGACTTCGACTATTATTGATGTCCTCACTCGGGGTGGATGTAAAAATAAAAGAAGGGAGAAAACAGAAGCAAAGAGTTTAGGTCGTCAATCAATTTCCTGTCAAAGTCTTTACATTGAAATTTTTACCCTCACCTCGAAGAAAATTTAATAAAAAATCTTCGTGCTGCATGGCAAAAAAGAAAATAAAAATCTCGTTATTGAACGAGAAAACGAAGTATAACTATTAGCCGTGTCAGCAAAAAGAAGCGAATTTGATCAATTATCTGATAGTTTGTAGGTAGTCATCCTATCTGAAAAAAAGTGATGTTACCATATACATATCGAGCACATTGTTGTTGAAATTTTGATTAATGTTTTGGAAATTGCACGAATTTCATCAAATGATTTGCTTAAAATCTTTGTAATCCTTTGGCCTATAAGATATTTGTAATCTGTTTGTAATTTTGGAAAATTTATTTTCATTTGAAGTCTTCAAATAATTAATAATTTTTAAAAAATTGATCTTTCAAGTTCAAGTCTTCAAACTACCAAAATTCAGAGCTAATGTGAGAAAGTAAAGGATTTCCTGTGTCTTAATTAGGAGGAAGTAAAGTGCTCGTTAAAGGAGCACAAAAAATTAATTGATACTTCAAAATTATTTACATTCTCATCACAGAAGGTATTAGATTTATATCATCTAATTCTTTTGATCATTTCAAATAACCAGCAACATTTTTTCATTTCTTTGAAATTTCTTTAAATATTTAAAAAAATGTAAATAACTTGAAATATTTTAAAATCACTCTAAATGGCGGAAAACCACTTAAAATACGTTATTTTTTAAAATCCTCAAACTCTGTTGAAATCCAGTGAGATCTTGAATTCCTTTAATAAGTTCATGAAATCTTGTGAAGTCTCATAAACATCTTTAAGTCACTTAAAATGCTTTAAAAGTCTCTATGAAAACCCTTAAAATCCCGGGCAACGTCGAGTACTATTCTTTCATATATTTAAAAATATTTCTCATTCTTAGCCATTTCGAAAACTGCATCTGGTTTCTTTTACAATATTTTATATACTATGATATACTTTATATTAGTGAAAATATTGTATTTATAGTGGGAATCGTAAAAAAAACGTTATGTAATAAATTAATTGACCTCTAAATCAGTTAACTCTACCTTGAAAATGTATTTACAGTAATTGTTCGCGACACACTATATTTGTGAGTTGTATTTTCCCTTGAAAGTATCCAATTCACGGTTGATCAATAATGCTTTTCCCTTTGATGAAACAATCCTATTTTGATGTCACCATCAACATCAATAGAACTGGGTCAAACGTTTAATCCAGTCTGCAAGTTATAAACTTTCATTGAAATCAGTTGTATAAAATAAACATACAGAAAGTAAAAATCATGCGACTAATTTTCATGAATATAATTTCCTGTATAAGATAAACAACCTTTTAATATCTTGATATTTGTTAAATCGCGAGGGAAGACCGACTTTAACAAAAAAGTAGACTGCATTCAGAGTTTTTGAAAAAGAATGTGAATCTTTCATAAAGTATATAGTCCTGATGCTCCACACATGTTGACAATTTTTTCGCGTTCCGGCGACAGACTGTGTTTTTGTCGCGCAAATAACAATATGGGGTTGCATCCCACTCCTTCTCAAAATGATATCGCATAGCATGAGTCATAAACTTTTTTCATTACAAATTCCCAGTGAATTTGTTATTGGTTGAATTGAGTGATTAAACGAGAAGAAAGAATTTTTGCCTTTACTATATTTGGCGGTTTGAAGGACGAAGATTATAATTTAATAAGTACAAGTGGTAATTAGTAATTACCACGTATGAGCAAATTCAGACATTTTGTTACAGTTTATCCTTTAAAGAAAAAATAACAGTGTCGTCCGTGTTCACGTTCTTTACGGCTGTGCACTATTATTTTTTTCAAAAGGTAAAAATTGTGGGAAAAAACCGGGTGATCTTTTGCTCATACATGGTAATTACCATATGACCCTAATGAGCGTTATTTCTTTTATTATTCGACACTATATAAAGTGTCCACTTTGAATTAACTCAAAGGCATATTGATTGCCCAAAAGGACTCACATACAAAGCTTAACGAGCTCTGATAAACTAGATTTCCAATTAAGGGTTCATGGGCACATAGCGGAAACCTCTGGGTGGCTGGTATGTCAGTAAACCTGGAGACCTAACCAGTTTGTGCATCCATGTTGCATACGAACTTTCCTCATTACAGTCATGATAATGCAGTAATACATTTTTAGTGCTTTAGCAACTAAACATTTCCTGATTATATTCCAAAGCAGATAATTTTCCACATTGGTGGCGGAAAGTTTCTTTGGTAAAGAAAAATACTAATATAGGGAATTGCAAGGAAACATGATCAGTGCAGAAAGTATCCAAGTTTATAATTTTAAATGGCATGTATGGTTTTTATATACAAAATTCTTGAAATAAAATTGCTGCAATTACATCACGGGTTGTGATATCAATCTTTCGGATAAATATAGTTAAGAGAATTTAAAAGACGTAGTATTTTATTTGCTCAAAGTTTAAAAGGATTTTTCTAGTTTATAACTTTTGTCCACCACATCTGTTATGTTTCAAGGAGATTTTCTTTCCAGATAGGTGTACCGTCTACGTATAATAGGTAACCTAACGCCCCTTTTCGCCAATATATAAGACATTCTCTGGCGGCGACATAGTAAATCTAAGAGCAAGATTTCTGATTTTCCTTTTTCCCTCAACATGCCAGTTGATGGTGGTAGAAGGAACTCGGGTAAAGAACGTGGTATCTCGTTAGGGGAAAATTTAAACGGTGTAAATTTATGTAGGTCGTATAACGCTCGGGAAAGTAGCCATCGTTGGGCCACGACCCGCAGCTTTAAATCCGAAAGCCTGACTAGAACGCAATTGCGATTTCACAGTTGATCCTATCAAAACCTCAAACTCTGTTTGTTCAAATAAAATTGGTAATCTGCATATTACAGAAGAAACAAAAAATCCACTTTTGTTAATCAACTGGCTCGAAAATAAACAAGTTTCAGACAAACAACTTTCCATTCGACGGTTATTATAACTTAATGAAAAACTTTCAGCTTTCAGTCATAAGACATTTGTAATTGTTGTAATAAAATTAATACTTTGCTTCTGATTAACACTAGTTTTTTCTGTGATCCATTTTAACAACAACTCTGTTAAAAACTTAAAACATTGCTAATCCTTTAGAACATTGTTAGATCTTTCATTACAGTTTTATGTGTCAAAAGTTTTGAACGTTCAAATGAAATATTTTTTTCCTAATTCTATTTTATCTACATAAATATTGTTCTAGCTAAAAATAACAATAGATAATTGCAATATTTTATTACTGTTAAAACTGTTCTAAGTATTTGAAGATATTTAATGTTATTTTAAAGAATTTAATGGTGTTTTTATGGTATTTTGGGTAATTTTTAGATATTTCAAAAAACTTTACGCGATTTATTTGTATTTTAGAGAATTTTAAAGGATTTTATGTAATTTTAAGGAATATAAAGGGATTTTAGGCGACCTTATCGCATTTTCAGTTTCACAAGATTTATTGTTATTTTTATGAATTAAATTTATAAATGTTATTAGCATTATTATTATTATCATTATTCATAGTTTTTAGTAAAACGACTTTAGAGTTAATCTAAAACAATAATTCACCATCAAAATATAGAATTACTATCAAAATTTTCATAATTATTGTATGAAAAGTCAAACTCTTATGATTAATTCAGTTACATTATTAATTCCAAATTACTCTGTTTCACAAATTGAAATCAGAATTATTTTATTGCCAAAAAATTCCTATTTCGTAAAATTGTAACCTTTTTTCTTCGGTTTTATGAGTGAAAATTGTGTCAGACCAAGTTAATTTGCTATAAAAAGTGTCCATTAATAATATTGAATACGTTAATTAATATTCGTCATATATTAATCAACATACATTTGCATATTTATAATCAATCAGTTGGATCAATTTAACATTATTATTAAAAAGCCAAAATGAATAGAAAGCCAATCTTCCAAAAAAATAAGTAAAAAATAAAAAAGCATCGCTGTGAAATATAACTTTGTACTGCGAATGAGAAACGAACGAAATTAGTGAGATTATTGCATGTATATAATAATAGTTCTCTACTAAATGAGAGGTAAGTCATTTACGCCATTAGAGGAAAATGAGCAGAGAGAAAAGTAGCAATGTGTAGATTGAAAGAGGATAAAGTGAGTTTCGTAAACGAATCGTTGGAGGAAGACAGAAAATAGCATCATCAATATTCGTCAAAAGAAGTGTAGAAACTTAGGTTCAGACGGATGGAAGACGGAACAGCTCGTTTAAAGGGTAGGCGGGATTCTACAATCTACATTGTCAAGGCTTAAGGATCTTGAAAAGAGGGCAGTAGAAACGATCGAAGACTCTTATTTTCTGCCTTTTTCTACTCTCTCTTCTTCCAAAGGGTGGTTGATTTAACTCCTTTTTTCTCATCTTTCTACAAACATGATTTATGATCCCGCAACCAACGAATCTTCTCCGTTCTCGCAGATATCGTGTGACAAACTCAAGATGCAAATTGATTGTTTTTTTTGCCTTGACTTTTCATATTTGTCGTCCAATAATTACCCCATTATTATTCATTATCATTGTATGGATCTTTCTTGACTTTAATAACAAAGTCTGCACATAAAACACCGAAATATGATCCGAGATAAAATGAGTAGCACTCACCATTGATTGGTTGAAACCTTGCCAAAGGATCAGAGAACTGACGCAGTCTGTCTGTTACGTATTGTGGTGAATCTCCGTTCTGAAATTAAATAAAATCATTGTCATCAAAACTAAAAAAGAGATTAATCAGTTTACAACATAAGATAATAGATTGACTTAAACTTCATATTTTTTTTCGAGCAACGCAAGAACTAATTTATAAGGAAAATATAAAGAAAGCCTTTTTCCTGAGGAAGAATTCCCTACCCTATCCTTCAGAATTGCTCTACAAACAAAACTTGCTTAAAAATCCAATAAGAATGCTTTTCACCTCCGCTGAAATTCTTACTCATGGGAATTTAAGGGAGAAACCTAGAAATCCATTTTTCAAGCGACTTCCAATGCATTTTAACAAGGCTACACCCATTCTAGTCAAAAGTACTCGGTTACACGTTCTCCAAATTACTTTCGAAACCCTCAGGATAATAATATTCCTCTCGTGTTTCACTGCTACTTAAACTGTCACGGAATATACTTCATGCCGAATCACTGAATCCAGCGCTGACGACTCTGTTTTGAAAGGTCGCATCTTTCTCAAAGCTTTGGTGCTGACACCCCCCAGCTCATAACTGTTTTGACGTACTGCACTTCTATATAAGAGGCGATATCTTCGGCACTTAGATTCAAGTCTCAAACACCCTTTTGATGAGACTGTCGCCACATATTATTTTCTACTCTATGTGCTCCAATTAATAATAAAAATGCGATCCAAATAAAAATGCGGATGTGTGCGTCACAACCTCGTAAAAGCTGAATTCGTTAGTCGCCACACGTCTGACGCCGCGACGCTTAACGACGCCGACTGTTTTTACTACATCCGAATTTCCGATTATATACACTCACTTTATTCAGTTTTATTTCTAGAAAAAGTAATCTGGCTCAATGCTTTTAAATAAAAACTTTCTCTGTAATTATGTGCCTGATGATTACTTCTATCTTGATGGCTGTCCAGTGTCCACACTGAAAAATCAACAATTAAAACTAACAATAGAATCGAATAAAATAAATAGGAATATAGATTTTAAGCGATATTGAAATATTTTAAGAGAGTCATTTTCAGGAATTTCAAATTATTAAAAATATTTTATGGTCATTCTAGGGATTTTAAGGTGTTTCTTAAAATCCGTTAAAACCTCTTTCAAATTCTTTAAATATTTTAAAAGTTCTTGACATATTAATTCCATAAAATCAAATGAAATTGCAGACATGCTTTCAAATTTTTTCTAACTATGTTGAAAGCTGATTAAAATAACCAGAATATGATAAACATTCCATTTCTGGTTAAAATAACAAGAGTTTAACGTTGCAACCATTATTAGATTTCCTCTTTTATTTATAATTTGTTCAAACAAGCTGAATAATAAATTAGAGTAGTTTGAAGTGAAGTAAAAAGTGGATGAAAATGAAATTTTGAATTTAATTTTTATTTTCAACCGCTCGTAGGGAACAAAGAAGCTTTTTTAATTGCAACCCATTAACGTCAAATCCATTAAAGGAGAAATACGCAGAATTGAGGATAGTGACAGTATCTCGTCTGTCTGTCCCTCGCTGTGCCTATTGCAGCGCACAATTTACGTGAAGAATTAACGAACGTGCATAGCAAGCAAAGCTCAGAGATACTAATTCGTTCTATTTTTGCTCCCTTGGCAAAAGCCACTTCATGGGAGGACTTAACGCGAAAACACAAAGCCTACCTTGTACTTACTCCCTTTTCCCGTTCGTACAACTTATTTCACTGGTAAGATATGCTCCATTTAACCACGAAACTGAATTATCTCAACATTTCTGGAAATAGGAACTCTAATTATCAGGATGATAGCAAAGACAGGAAAAATTGTATCTCGACTTTGGGTTTTAGCATCTTAATTACAAGACACGTGTACCATAAAAGCGAGACAGAACTTTCCTTCATGTCTGATAAATATTTCACTTAAAATACATCAAGTAATTGGGAGGATTGATGCTCAAAAGTACAAAGGAGAAATTTAAATTTAGTATTTAGCATCAATTGCATCAATCAATTTGAAATGCAACAATTTTAGGCCGTTCAAATACATTCTTTCAATGTGGAGGCAATTGTACTTGATAAGATTTTTGTCAAAATTTGTCCTGATCAAGAAAACTGTAAGGACCCAATGTAAATTTGTTATTAATGACATATTACTATTATATAGTTGTCCATATATTTCTAATAACATTAAAATATATTTATTGATCCACATTTTGAGTAATTTCATAGAATTTCAAGGGATATACACTTGTTTCGATTTAAAAAAATATTAAGAGATTTTACGAGATTTCGTGGGGTTTTAATTGGGCTGATTTCTCATCAATAATCAAAAATATTGTTTGCAAAAACATTTCCCATGCTTTCTGTTCCAATAAACAAGTCATTGTAAATAAATCCATTTTTTTAGAGAGAATCTTTGAAGAAAAAGTCTAATGCGATTTTAAGGTATTATACAAAATGTAAAAAAATAACCCTTTGTTCTAGCATTTTATAAATATTTTTAATTCAATTGACTTATACTACTTCGAGCACTAGCCTCGCTGGAAAATAAAGTAGTAAATCTTGGAGGGTAGAAAGAGGCAAAATTTATGCGAAAAATAATGAAATTCTATTTATTGAGCAGGAGACAGAAGTGGGCTTGAAACTATCGAGTGCAATGCAGACAATTACGCAAACGAGACTCTCGATATCGCGCATTTGAGACCGGATTCGGAATATAAATTTCAGGAGACTCGTTGATGTTTCGCTTCTCATGTTCTTTTCCTGTTCTGTCGCACGAAAGCTTCCAATTTATTCTACAAGAAACATTTCTCCGGTCGCTGTCCCTCGGGACTGATTCTGATCAAATCAACGTATTCCTAGTCGACTCAAAAATAAATATATTTCTGGTAGTATCTTCCAGTGTCTCTTTTCTTTCGTGATTCACGATTAATATTTACGAGACCATTTAATACAGAACCTCGAAAGCACTTTGCTTGAATCACAACGGCAAACATCATAAACCTCCTAGGATAAGTATGCGACGAAGCTATATATTTTAGTTTATTTGAATCATACTCTGAATTCAGCAGCGAAAAGCATTTTCCTAAAATTATTGAGGGGCTTCGACGTATTCTTTCAATCTTATGGATTTGCATTGCATGGAAAAGGGTGAATGGATTTCTAACCTGGCCTGGGGCCAAATTTTTCCTTCTCTGTGCACAGTTAAATCAGAAAAATATTTTGCCATAAAGAACTCCAAGGTTTTTTCGATATTTTTGTAAGTTAAAATAATTTCAATTTTTCTATACGTTATATAAAATGAAAATTAAGATAGGTACTATATTGAAAGAAAGCTGTATTATGAGTATAGCGACACGCCTGTGGATTTTTGCTGAGTTGAATTCAGGAATTCTATTCTTAGCCAATGTATTGGAATAA
>JAUESI010000033.1:6067103-6101485 GCA_032275145.1 Synergus laeviventris | reverse complement strand
TTGAAATATTTGAAATCTGTTAAAATTCCTTGAACTGTTTGAAATCCCGCTCAACATTTTGAAATCTTTAACAACTTTAACATCCTCTGAAATCGGGCAATATTTCTCCAATCCTTTAAAATCCCTTGAAATCTTTGAAATTAAGTATCTGAATTCCATTATCCTTTGTTCTTTGAAATACGTTAAAATCCTTTATAAAAATGAATTCAATTTCAATTAATTTCTAAAGTTCTCTAGAAATCCGTTCATATCCCTTAAAATTCCTTAAAATATTTGAAATCTGTTAAAATTCCTTGAACTGTTTGAAATCCTGCTCAATATTTTGAAATCTTTAACACCTTGTAAAATTCCTTCAAGAAATTTATTATCGGTTTAAATCCTCTGAAATCGGGCAATATTTCTCCAATCCTTTAAAATCCCTTGAAATCTTTGAAATTAAGTTTCTTTTCATTTATATTCCCTAAAGGTCTCTAGAAATCCATTGAAAACCTTTAAAAAATTCCTTGAAGTCTTTGAAATCTTTTAAATTCTCTAAAGTAATTTTTTTAAATCCCTAAAAAGTTTTAAAATCCCTTAAATCTTTAAAAAGGATCTTATAAAACATTATTTAATTTAAAAAGATATCAAAACTATATGGATCAACCGCATTACCATTTCCTTCATACAACATCAGTGGTCGAGATTGAACAATTAGAGGATTAGAGGGTGGTATAATGCTCTTCAAGATGAGTGGATACTGTAATTCTAGTAATAGGTAATTTACTCGCTGTAAATCGAATAACACAGTTAAGTGGTAGGCAAATTTTGGAATCCAAACATGGAGATATATTGAACAAACGTGCTCTGTGTTTTCTTCTTTAAAAAAGTCAACTTTCCCTTTTCAAATTAATTCCACCGGGAAACTTTTCCCATTAGGAATATCCACATTAGTCAGAGGGGCAGAAGAAAAAAATGTGAATGAGGCATTGGAAACTTTTACAATTCACCTGCACTTTCTACAGAAATCAGAAAAATAATATTTTTTTCCTGAATATTTGTTCCTAATATATACATTTACATCTTCAGTAGAAAACCCTGATTATTTAGAATCTTTATGAAAAATAATATTCGAAGTTTTCCAATTAAAAATAATTGTTCCTTCAAAGCGATTTTTTTTTCGTCATGGGGGAAATTATGCAAGTTGAAGTTTGTACTCTCATTGTATTAAAAATTGATGATAAAGCTGTAGCACGACTTTTCTCAAGAAAACTCTGGGAATTTAGTTCCTGATGAAATATTTTAAGCAAGATCCACTTTAACTGACTTAAGACAGGATTGAATTCCGAAGAGAAAAGTGACCAACTTCGCGAAAAAGATTGTAAAAGTTTAAGCTAACGAAAAGAAAACAATAAGACAAACCTTGAAAAGTTTAGATTTAATTTTTCAAGGGTTGTCGAGTGATACCGGATGAAGTATATTGCGTTGGATAGCGAAAAGATCTATAGAAAGATCAGAAAGATCCAAAAGAGCTATTGTACGAAAATAAAAGCATAAGAATTAACAGACCTTTCTTGAGTTTCCTCCCTTTTTCCTTTACGCGCTTTTACATCCCCCGAGTGAACACATTGATTCGGGGAAACTCGGCCATCCTCGCAACAGAAACGAGGATCGAGAAGAGCATCACATGAGAAAGCATGACGGTAGAGTAAGAGGGACAGAAAACGGGTCACTCTTTCCTCCTTTCAGGATTTGGCTAGCTGGGATACCCACACATCTGCCAAAGTTGAAAGTTCACGTGAGGGCAACGCCTCGCCCATTTTTATGGGAGTCCTTCGTGATATGACCCATAAGGACTTATCAAACGCTTATGATTAAAGAGTATGTCTTTTCTTATATGTGTACAATGTACATATATACATATATATAAATTACCCTTAACTCATACACTGAGAATTTCAAGTGTGCTACTTTAAAAGAAAAAAGTGGCATTCTCAGGCTACTATATGTTCAAGACAATTACGTTATTGTATTTTAAGGACGTGTGAACTTTATTATTAGAGCAAACTAGTTTTCCCAACTTTACGCTCGTAATAATAAATATTTTTTGGTAAAACTAGGCCATTTACCTTCGTTTTGTACGAAACTGAGGTAAATTCTCTAGTTTTAACAAAAAAAAATTATTATTACGTACGAGCCCAAAGTTGGGGAAACTAAATTTGCTCTTATGGTAATTACTAAATGCCCTTAAAAGTTTAATTTTCCAGAGAAAAATTAAACCACGATATTTCTACACAAAATAGTTTAAATATTAGAATGAAACTGCATGTTAGACTATTTTTGGATAATCCGTTCATTATTTAACGTTTTTTTTTGACGATTTTTGTACCCTTATTCGTAAAACTATTTTTTTAATTTTAATTTATTGCAATGTCTTTTAAAATCTCTTAATATTTCTGGTAATCCCAATAAATTTCATAGAATCCCTTGACCACCTACAAAAGCCCTTAAAATCCTATGAAATCTCGTGAAATCCTCTGAGAACTCTTAAAAATCCTTAAAATTACTTTATATCCAATAAGTTAAGTCCCTTAAAAATATTTTAAAAACCACGAAATATCCTGAAATTACATATATAATGTTTCGTAAAATCCCTTAAAATTCCTTAAAATTTCATCAGATTTCTTTAAAAAGACTGAAAGGCCTTAAAATTCTATATTATAAATAAACTTCGTAAAGTTACTTAGAATGACTACAAATTTTAAATCCTTTAAAATTTTATAAAATTACTTAAGATTCTATAAAATTACTTAAAATACTACAATAAAACATCGTTAAATCCCTTAGAACTCCATGGAATCTTATTAAATCCTACAAATTCATTTAAAAAATGACTGACTTTCGTAAAATCGTTAAATAACTTGATATTCCTTAAAATTACCTAAACTCTAATAAAAATTGTTATATTCTTTTAAATTCCTGGAAACCGAATGAAATCTCGTCAAATCACTTAAAATTCCATTATGAATTCTATCAAAATAAAACCCTAATAGCCATCGTAAAATCCATCGAAATCTTGTGAAATCTCTTTAAATTCCTTGAAATGACATTAAATACTTTAATGTCTAATCTTAATAAATTTTGTAAAATCCATTGAAATTCCTTAACATTACTTAAAACCTCGTAAAATTTTTCAAAATTTGATGTACCATAATAAAATGTAATTGTCTTAAAATTGAAAAAATGTTTACATATTGAAGGGCGTATATAATAATAATAAGAATAATAATAATAGTAAACTTAAAACAAACAGAAAATCATAAATATAGGTACTGTGTATGATTACTCACACATCCCTTGCTCGACAAATGCAACTTCGATTTAATCTTTTCAAACTTCCTACATGTTCTTCGAACCAAGAAAGCGCCTGAAATCTCTGAGTCGCGATGTGCAAACTGTGTTTTACAAATATATGCTACTTGGGTCACGTATCCAAAGGCGCTAGAATACATATAATATATTATATATTATATTGCAATAAGAATTCCACATCTAGAGAAATAGTAATCAATAGTAACCTGAATATCATGAATATTTTCAATTATATTTATATTTATATGCAGTGAATATACGAACCTACGTCCACGGACGATATAGAGGGAGGAAATCTCAGATTTGACATAAATTGCACGTATCTATAAACACACTAGGCTTATATTTATTTGCATCGTAAATAATCAAAGGGGTTAAGGGGCAAAGTGTACAGCATAGAGTGAAAGCCGAGTCAGGATTTCATTATATATCGAAAGCTGCTTTTCAGCTTTGCGGATTTATCCGAGACCTTGCGTCGGAAGTGCACTCGAGCAGACTAATAGCCGAAGCATTATCAGCCATCCGTTTCGTAGAATTTCAGGAACGAAGGTGTTGATACGCAGATAGAAAACTGCTATGGATTGACTTATACTACTTTCATTCCGAAAGCTTCAAATCTAGGTCGAGAAGTGTCCCAGATTGAAAGAAGTAGAAAATACGAAAACAGTGTAACCGCATTTCCGACATGCATTGAGAATGCTGGTGGAATTGCACAAAGGAACGCTTGCTCGGGCTTTCGTGAAAACTTCTAAGTTCTGTCCAAAGAATAAAGAAAAACAACGGAATAAAATAGAGGAAAGGCCAACTGCCCGCCACAAAACTTAGATTTATTCGCAGTTTATACTTTCACAACTCGGAACATCAACTTTTCTGTACACATTTTTACTGCAAGCCAGCTAAATTCATATCCACTTCTGGATGAAACTTCAAGAAATTTTACAAGTTCTCAGCTTAGCTTTGAAATTCGCCTGAATATGTCAAGTAATCTCCTAACATCAGCAGCTGAAGTTGACACTAATCTCAAATAAAAACTTGTATCATTACTTTTCTAAAATCAACATTATCTGTAATGAAATAAAATGTACCATTCTGCGTTTAAACTTCGAGGAAAATGATTGCATCAATTTCATTCCTAGAAGGTAATATCACGAGATTAAAAGATTAAATGCTTGGTCCATGTTACAGAAGAAGATTTTTAATTTGTCAATTTAATCTATAAGATTGTGTATGTATAATAGAGGTGATTTGTCTGTGGTTGTGTGTAAGCCAAGGATGACTAATGGGTGTCTGTTTTAGAAAGGCAATTTATGTATGCAAGAGAACAGAGGTCGCGAAAGCTTAACTTGGCTGAGTTCACATGAGCTTGGGGCTTCATGCTAATGATACCAGGAACAATAGCAAGTGGAATTTTACTTCTGATTTTACCTACGAATACTAGAGACTGTAAAAGACTATACCATCAGAGCGTTGCAGAAGTCCCAAAAGAAAGTACAGATTAAACTGCATATTCAACAAAATTCCATCTATTTTAGGAACTGCATCGAGTGGGCTAATCAAGCATCTAATCTAATCAAAAGATTGAATTCTTTTCAGAACTTCGGCCAGATTTTGAAAGCTCATGGATCCTTAAAAAATTTGAAACAAAAAATTCTTTTCTAATACTCCTTTCTTTCATATTTCTTCCATCATCCTGACTTAAATCTGACGGAATCCCCCATGTTTCGACTTACCTTTCGCTCAGATTTGCAACTCTACTAGACTTATTTTCCATGAAAATCTCCCAAGTGAGCAAATTCATGCATAAAAATTATTATAGAACGAATGATTTTAGATTGAAAGTTGAATACATGTTGAACTATATATTCTGATTTCTGAAAAGCCTGACAATTTTTTCTAATCGCACGAAATATTTTAGAATCCCTGAATATGGTTGGAAATTTAATTCTTAAAATCTTTTAAATTATATTGAAATATCTTCATATTCTTTTGAATATCATTGGCGATTCTAGATGATCTTGTAAAATTTGAAGTTCTGTAAACTAAACAGTCGAGTAGAAAACCGACTAATATCTTTTCCATAATTCTTTTCTATAATGATTTGCCTAAGAGATTTCCATATAATCCCGGGGAAACTATAGGAAAAAATAATTATAAAAATTAATAAATAATATTAAAATACCGATTGCTCTATAATGAAGTAAATTGGGCTGAAGTTTCACACGTCTACTGAGACGAATTATTTTTGTTTTTTTCATCAAAGATTTCTCATAAACAATAAAAATTATTGTTTAAAAAAAACATTTCCCATGATTTCTGTCACAATAAACAAATTCTTCTAAATAAGACAAATTTTTTTAGAGAGAATCTTTGAAGAAAAAAAAATGCGTCTGAAACTTCAGCCCTAATGATTTTCCCATAATTATTTTTCTAACATTTTTGTCTCTAACGATTTTCCTATCAATTAAGTATATAGGAAAATCACTATAGGCCTATATTGATTTCATAATATTTTTTCGTAAGGGAGGTCATGGTCTATTCTTAGGTCATGGAAAGAAGACATAGAAAGAAGGTACGAACATCATCAAAAAAGTTATTGCCTAATAAAAGGATGACCCCCAACTATCCACTCCACCCGAAATATTTAACCCTCTACAGAAATCTCTCTGACCAGAGAGTCTGAAAGCTATAGAACAACCAGAACGTTTGTATTGTGAATTCTCTTATAAAACATTAAAAACAAAAGGAACCCCTTTCCAATTCTCACATTCCTCAGATCACTTCCAACATCCTTTCTTAAATCTGATGGCACTCCCCCCCCCCGACCCCACCCTGTTTCGACACACCTTTCACAGCTTAAGAAATTTACCAATGGCAGCTGGGGGTGGATAACGAGATGTAGGTGAAGCTCGCTTGGTTGGGACAATAGGGGGTTGGTTGAGGGGAAAGGATATCGGTGTAGGCGAACGTGGATGGCCCACTGGGGGGTGGGGGTGGAAGAGAAGAGAAAGGTTTGGTTGGGTTATGTGTTGCGGGCTGCTGCGGCTCGGGCGCGACAGTTCTGCCCCGACCAGCGCTGGTAGATCTTCGCCGCTCACTCTCTCTTTCTCTCTCGCTCTATCAGCCCTTCCTACTCACCCTTTTTTCACTCACCCCCTCCCCTCTCCAAAATTTGCAACCCCACGCGTCAAACGACTTTCCACGTTTCTGCGTAAGCTCACGATGTCACGCGCTCTTCCTTGACTTCAAGCTTCAAGGACGACCGCCTTTCGAACTTAGAAAACGCATGCGGTTTATTTAACACGGGCCAAGGTTGCCGATAGAGTGCAGATCGAACGTGAATTCAGACTCGAAATTCGTCGAAATCATCACCAAATCGTGCGTTACGCCTTTCTTCTGGACATAAGATCAATCCGCGGTGATGACAATCAAAGTTCAATTCAAGGTCATTCAATTTAACTGATTGTCCTTTCATCTCGGTGTTGATGAAAGTAAATTTCGAGTTTTGACATCCAACTTCGATTGTTCGTGTAGAACATGAAAGAAATTTAAAGTTTATATGAGCAAACGAACTTTCGGCAAGTGGAGATTAAGCAAGAAGAAGTTGAAGTTGATCTGGACATGAATGAAAGATGACCTGAAGGGGAGAATTTTAAGAAAAGAATTTTGAAAATGAAGTAAATGTTTTGGAAGTTAGATCTTAGTACGTTGGAAATTTGGATCGCAGGAAATTTGAGGAGGAGGGGCAACTATTTGTGGAATTTTGAAAGTTTGGAGAACATGATAATCTTAGGGCAGAATTCTCCTGAAGTACGAGCCATGGGATTATAGTCGATAAATTCACATTCCATGGATAATTCTTCACTGACAGAGGAAATTACTTCCAGGCATAACGCGATTTTCAAATGCATACTAATATTTGGAGAGAAAACTACCGAAGAAACTACTTTATGAGAGATAAAGTTTAATAGACTTGAATGACATCTTTAATTAAATCGTTAATTATTTCGACAAAGTTACGAGAGGAAATAAAACAGCATCCAATTAAAAAACAATATGGATGCTTTTGAATCTAAATTGCAGTGAGGCTGATAATAAAAAGGTGTTAAAAGCAGTAGTGTTATGTTCTCCAAGAATTTTAAGACTAGAAGGCAAAAAAAGGTTCTAACTTTTGCGTGGAGTAGCAAGAGGGAACAAATGGAGCTTTAAAAATTTGATAATGCGAGTAGCAGAGATTCGAGATTTATAAGGGGAGGGATTATTAAAGGAAGAGGACAAAGAAAGAAAAATATAAGGAGAATAGAAGATAAACAGAAAGCAGAGGGAAGAAATAATTATTAGGGAAATAATCAAAATAGGACAATTGAAAGTGTTTTAAAAAAAGGGTTATGTACTGCATAAGTGTGTCGTGCAGTTGTGGTGGAGTGGATAATGGTGGTGGAGAGAGATGAAATTGGTCTGGGAAAGTGGGAGCGAAGGAAGAGAAAAATCAGGATCAAAGAAAGTGGAACTTCGAAAGAAGAGATACAGCCATGTCATGGGAGTCCATTGCGTCCAGGGATTACCACGGGTGAGTTTTAATTAACTGTCATAAATATTAACTAATTAATTAATGATTAAGGGACACAAGCTGATTGTATATAAAATTGCAACATTTTATTAACTTCCGCTTCTGCTAACAAAATTAGAGTCACTAAGAATCAGTGAATCAGTCACTACGAAGCCTTTATTAATAATATGAAACAATTATTTAAAGAGCTTCTGGTGAAAGTTTCGGATTAAAATTTATTCAAATATTTTCTGAATTATTCCGCAACTTGTATCCGAACCAAACAGTTTCATTCCGATCTATTCGGAAGGAAGTTTTCAATCCGAATGAATCAGAATCAATACGAACTTTCAATTTCGAATAAAACAGCATTTTAAAATCTGGATCATCGATATTATATCCATTATTGATGCTGAAAAAACAATTTAAAAATTCAAATTGATGGACTAAAGTTCACTCTTGTTATTTTCTGCAATGATGCCTCCATTGACCAACTATGTTCATTGTTTTGCTGGAAGCTCGAGAACCACCGATACGCGATAATCGCATAGTTCCAAGCCAGTTGAATCACAAGAACGACATTTCTGTGGAAATAAAACCGGATTTTTCCTGACGGACGTGAGGGATTGAAAATATTGGAAAACAGAGGAGAGTGTGCAAAGTTAGGATTATTACTGACAGTGGATATTATTAAAAATATTTATGTTGTAATTTAATATGAGAATAATTCGAGCAAGGGCCTTCATCACATATTATGTACACTGTGAAGAGAGAATCAGAGTTGAGATTTAAATTGAAGTTGATGTTAGCTTGGCTTGGGAATATGAGGAAAAGTGTTTCGAGAAAAGGTGGTTTTTCGAAACATTTTTTTATTTTAAATGTGAATTCAAAATAGGTATATTAACAGGAGTTTAGAAACTTCATTTCTCTGTAAAAGTTACCCATTTAGGATTATTTAACTTGTTAGTACTTTTCTCGTTATAACTTTTAACAATGGATGTACTAAAATGTCCCATGAGCATTGTTATAAGTGTTGCTTACCTAAAAGAGTGGTAATTTTTCCCCGAGGATTCTTATTAATTTTTCATATTCATAAAATCTGTAGTTTTATCTAATTATTTCTAAATTCAATTTCTTACTTTAGGTCATGTTTACAAATGACTGTGGTTGGAAATCATGTCTTTGTGACAAGGTAACTGGATCGAGTTTTAATTAATCATTTCAAGTGGAAATAGGGAAGCTGCTCTATTACGTAAATAGTTTGGAAACTAATTTGAACATTTCCAAGTATGTAATTGAAATATAGGGTACAATATTGAACCCTCGCATATTTTTTGGACTTTGACTTTTGGAAATTTATATCAAGTGTTATTTATTTAAATTAAAAACTCTCGTCTTAATCAAGTTTAAAATAATAAATTTGTATATTTAGAATTAAGAAATACTTATAGGTACTTTTACAAAACTAAAATAGAATTGAGACGAAAATTATTTTAAATGAAATCCAAGTTTTTATATTATTACGTACGATTAGTTAAATTAAGATTTATCGGGTCTTCATTCTTCAGCCCTCATTTTAATTAAGGGTGAAAAAACATCCCTTATTCTTAGAAAAAGAGAGCTATATTGATTAACCCCCCGACTGAGAGGTTTTTCCTCAGAACTTGAGGGCCGTTGATTACTTCCGGTAGTTGCCTTCGAGCTTTTGTACTCATTGATTTCTTCTTTTAATGATAGTGCTTTAAAATTTTCCAACAAGAAATAAATTCCACTAAAATGCTTCATTTTCCGCTTCTTCAAATAAGGTGAAAAAATTGTTTACATTACTTCACTAGAAAAATCTTTGTTTTTTTATATATGTATACAAATACAAATTACTCTGGAAATACATTTAAATAAAATTTTTATTAATCTAATTTTCAACCGTATAAAATACAGAATATTATATAAACATACCAAGCATCATTATAAGTTTCATTTTATACCATGTTATATTTCTCTGCGGTGTACCTCACACATAATATCACCATTCTCTTCGAATGTATACACCTGACGTGCAGCAACAATCAAGGTACAAGAGAAAGTTTATAGCGCTTTATCGAGGAAACTTTACGACGCGTATCTTTTCTCAAAAGCAGCACGTTCGTTTGTTGGTTTGTTACTGTTGTACACAAATTTCCGACACTCTTTTTTCTACCATACAGTGCTAAAGTTGCAATTCATTTAGAATTAAAGGAAAACACATAAAAACAATAATGTGCTGAAAGTAAAGTGTCATCAATTCT
The DNA here is from genome assembly GCA_032275145.1 of Synergus laeviventris. Classification (NCBI taxonomy): domain Eukaryota; kingdom Metazoa; phylum Arthropoda; class Insecta; order Hymenoptera; family Cynipidae; genus Synergus; species Synergus laeviventris. The sequence continues at coordinate 6,091,306 of JAUESI010000033.1, read as the reverse complement.
CGTACATTCCGTTGTAAAACTGTCATAAAGGTTATAAATGCGCACATTAATGTTTAACAGAAACAATAACGAAATGTTTTAATAGCCTGTAAAACACAGGGTGCCTATTAATTTTCACCCACGAAATTCCCGCTTATTTCCCGGCTGGAGATTTTTAATCTTCCTTTAATACAGACACAATTTAATAAATTTAATTTAATGTTACAAATTGAATCATTTGTCAAAAATCGTGTTGTTCCATTTCTTTCTTTTCCGATCAGGGCCCGAGTGAAATTCCCTGAAATTTGCATACACACTGCTCTGGTGAAGATGAAGGTTGGCATCTAGTTTAACTAGTTTGCATTTACTTAATGATGTGTGATACGACCCAGACACAGGATTGAAGGTATTCTTCACTCCGTTTTCCAGATTAAATCTCTCTTTTCTTTTCTACCTTACTTGAACATTTTTAATGGGTTTTTTAAAATTTTTATTTAACTAGGGAATAAGTTAATTTTGTTACGATGGTCCGCAACGGTCGCATTGCGGTAGGGCAGATGGCTGAGTTGGTTCGTACAAGGGTGAACGATTCTACCTCTCTTTGCCTCCTTGATGTAGAGTTTGCAAACTCAAACTTTGGGAAAGTAGCCAAGTCACTTTATCTCAGTGTACTGTCCCCTCTTCTGAAAATAAATTAAGGAGACTGATGAATCTAACTCGAAGGAGGACCACATTAAGCTCAAAATCTCGGTAAAAGTATAAATTGAGGTGAAAAATCGCGAAGCTTTCACACATACATATATATAGATGTAGGCTATATGTATACTGCCTCTGGGGACCCATATACTGCCTTCAACTTTTCAATCTCAAATCAATGAATCCACTAATAGAACCAATAGTGTTGAACTATTTCCTACCTGTGCTTCCTAGAATATATATATATATATATATGGTACAGATAAAAAATACCTATCAGAACTTTCAATCATATCCATTTCAAGCTTTATGCAGTTAAAACTTTCAAATTGTGTCAGGAAATTCATCCAATAAGGTAAATGGATTTTCAATGTACTGAATGAAACATGTGCGAATAGACAAAATACGTTAAATCTGACTCAAAATATAAATGTAACTAATTCATGAAAAACTGGTAATATTTAAATTGAGAGTGACTTGAAAAATATCTCTTGACTTTTTCAGGTGATATTAATTTTTCCCTACATTTTCCCCTGTTTTTCCTTCCATTTTTCATTATATAATCAAGTTAGCAAAATTAATTAACGCCTAGCGCAATTCCTTGACACGGACATAAATTCCGCAGATTTGCGGTCCCGGAAAAAGACTAATTCCGTATAGTGACCTAAATATTATCCGCAAGACATTTTTACATGACTGTAATTCCACAATTTTATTTTCCGGAAAAATATCAACCTTGGAAGAAAATAACAGACGCGCAAACATAAATTTCAGTGAATAGAAACCAGATCCTGGCTAGAACTGGCGGAAATGATATAATTACTGTGAATGTGCAATGTGCATATTAGTTTGTGGAAGCATGCATTTGACAGTTTTGTTAAATTCTACTAATTTCATGTTGGAAGACCTGAGAAGCACATGTCCCTTGACTCTATGTGATAAACAACTTTGTGCCATGTCCCTCAGCTATACTACAGTGATTCAGTACAATTCTCAAGAGAAGGTTGAAGGAGTTGTTGAAGCATCTTCCAAGTGACTACTTCTTCAGCACCGACAATACATAACAAATCCCATAGAACAAATAAGCAACATAAAGAAATTTACACAATAGGAAGTTATAGCATCCTGACATCCAATTTTCAAATAATTATTCTATTATATTCACTACTTACACGCAAAAAATAAAATGGCGGAATTTACCATTATTTCAAATTGTATTTTGTGCTAAGAAAATTGTAAACCTTGCTATTTATATTTATAATATTTATTAGCGAACGTAAAAAATTGTCGAAATCTCAGTTTCACGAAAATATAAAATACCTAAATTTTTAAATTCCCGAAAATTGTAATTACCGAATTTTAGTTCTTCTTGTCGAAGAACCAAAATCCCGAATGTGAAAAAATACCGAAAAAAATATATAAAATAGAAAATATACCGAAAATATTTATTTACCAAAGTAGAAAATTACCATAATTTCAAAATCTCGAACAAAAAGTTTGAAGAGACGTTTTGAACAAAAGTTTTGAAAATAAATCTTAAATACAGATTGTCGGAAATTTGAATTTTCGGGGATTTGAAACGACGGGTATTTTATATTTCCACTTTCGGGATTTCGGTTTTTCAACGAAAATATGTTGCCCTAAATAAAAAAAATTGAATCCAAATTTTGTTCGAAAATTTTAAATATTGTTTGAAATTTAATTTTTATTTGGGGGAATTTTGAATTTTCCGGAATTAAAACTTTTGGGAATTTCAATTTTCAGGAATCTGAAAATTCTGGAATATTTTGCATCATTTCAGTTAAAAAACTCTCCAATTTCTTTCTTTGTCTAGATTTTGCTTTAATTTCTTATAATCATAACTTTTTATTCTCCCTAATAATAATTATTATCACTATTCATTAAGATTTTAATATCGAATATTGCTTTTTATAATCCTTTGATAGTGGAGCACGAATTATTAGTTACATATATTTTCATCCAGGTGAAAAAAACCATATCGGAATGTTCATATAAATTTTCTATAACACATTTTATACCAACTTAAAAATGTGTGTTCGACTTTTATTATGAATGAATAATTCTCGAAAAGATATACGAAATTTTAGAAATGTAGACGGTTAACGAAATGTAACGTCAGTGAAATGGGTGGAATTTAATGAAACTGGGAAGAGCATTACGTGATGGGAATAGAGGGCATACAAATTCTCAGTCCAGAATTTCAAAAGCTACAGAGCTAGCAAAATAGACAATAGACTGACTCGCTTTATTGTCTCTTTTCAAAATAATACAAATGACGCGTGATATGCAAGTTTCCCCATTTGTAACACTTCGATATGTGCTAAGTTTGTTAGCTCTAAACTTAAACTTAGCGTTTGCTTATTCATTATTAGAAAATTAAGTTAAAGATTCTTATAACTTCGTCAACCAATAAAATGTCACGTTCTAGTAACGCTGAACATGAACTACCCTTGAAGGGATAAATGCTTGCCGTTTAAGGGTAATTTTAAAAACATTTACGATAAACTATTAGTTTATTTACCTATTTTCTTCGGTGAATTATGGAAATAATTGGAAATTTGTAAAGTAGCATAGTTTTCGAATTTATAGCACCAGCATTTAGAGCTAAATAAAAATAAAATGCAATTTTATTTTATATTTCAGTGGCTCGCCCAGTCATCAATTATCAATAACAGCATTGCTGGGAAGTCCAGATGGTTCTCGACATCCTCTCGATGTTTACGAATTTGCAGAAGAAGATTATCAGCAACTCGAAAACGGAAATGGCCCACATCACAATTCCAGAACCAGCATCGGTATTTGGGAGTGTCTCATGAGCTGCAGACATCGATTTGATCAACAATTGGCGAGAAGAAGGGTGAGCAAAATATCCTAATCTGAGTCTCCACTTCATTAAACCGACCACTTCTCTTTCTCATACAATTTCTATTGAACAAATTCCACTAACAAAGAAGGCAGACAGATTTTTTTTTAAGTTACACTTTAATAAATAAACGAGAAAATGACACCTTAGGAGCTCAGTGGCATTTAATATAAACTTTATTATGCTCTTTTGAAGCTTGCTTCGAGCAAATTTCCAGCTAACTATTTGATTTCAAAGTACCTATATATATAATATATATATAATACCTTTTGAGGTTTCCTTCCCTTTTCTTTCAACTTTCTCAGCTAAAGTTACTGATTGCGGCTTCTTCTCAAATATCCTACTAGAGTATTAACCCAAATTAAATATTAATTCTGCACAAATCTTATATGTACGAAATAAAATAATTTATACTGAACACTGAAAATTGAGACAGGGACTATTGTATCTATAACGATATCCCACTTTCTTGATTTTAATTTCTAATTATCAAAACAAAAAATATTTCAAAGTTTATATAAATATTTGTATAAAGTATATTCTTGTTACACATATATTTTATTACACCTGTAGCTTTTTATAAATTGAAATCTATTTTTATTAAGTATGGGTCAGCGGATAAAGAATAAAGTCTCCCCTCAAGGTCATCCATGCGTAAAACTCAATCTATCTCTTACTTCGCTGAAGCAAAATATAAGACATCGCTTTTCTCCTTTATTCAAATCCCTAGGTGAAGATACGAGAGGGAGATAATTAACCCCGCCATTTCACCATGATAGGCCCTTTCTTCAGTTTCCCACAGCTTTAGGTCTGAAACTTTTTCCCTCGTTTTATGAGATAAATTTTTCTCATTTAACACGAATATGTTCAGGAACGAAATTTACGAATAAAACTTAATTTACGCTTAAATTTCAATAAACGAAAAGTTTATTTATTTACACTTGATACATCGAATTTTGAAAAATTTAAATGAATTATATCAATTGATGTTTAATGATATTTTAAATATAAATTTGAGGGACTTAGAGGATAGTAAAATAAGAAAATTATTGTTTCCTGAGTGAAAAGTACTTTTGAGTCAGACCAATTTAATTAACTATAAAAATGTAATCATTATTATAGTATTTACCATACATTTACATAGTTATAATTAATGAGGCGCATCAATTTTAAATGCATGGGCGCGAACACTGCTTTTTATGTTTGGCTATAGCGTGCTTTAATTTAATATTCAAGTCTTGTTTCTCGTCTGGCAATAGTCCAGTTGGATGCATTCGGTCAATAAAATTGATGCGTCTATCATAGTTCCATATTTACAGCAAAAACCGTTCAGAACAAGGGCAAAGACTCAAGGGCAATTATTTTCTAGATAGCTTTCCCTTCTACGTAAGTTGCTGCTTACTGAAGCTTGAAATTGCATCTAACCACCTTCAAACCTTTTCCAGCATCCTCGTTCAAAAATAAAAGATAGGACTTTTTTCATATCACTCACAACTATTCAAATTACTCTAATTAAGAAAAAAAACTTTTTTAACTAATTATCAACACCGATAACTGTGTAAAACGCTAAAAATTATTACAAATTTCTTTATTCTATTAATTTTAATATTTTAATTTAATATTTTAAGAATTTGACGTCAAAAATATTTCACTTAATAAATATGCTATAATGATTTAATGCAAATATAGAATTTCGTATAATAAATTTGCTGATTAATCCAATCTTCCTTACGTTAATTCCCTATTTTTATTCAACGATAATGTCGATTCCAGGTGAGCATGTGGTTGTCATAAATTTTAATTGCATTTAACTACTTAAGCTGTTGATTCAGATCTGAATTCAAGAAGATGAATTCGACTGAATCCACATGCTTAATTCAATCAATTCAAGAGAATTAAACTGAAATCAAACCACTGCAATTGGATTGTTACATTATAATCTAAAAAATTGATATTTATTTCAAGATGAATATTTTTGATTTGTACATTGACAGATTTGTAAAGATTTTTTTTATAAAAGCCAAGGGTCGAGAACGGAGAGACTTTTTAAGCGGATGTAACTTTTCTCTCGTTTTTCATCCACCCTTGATATCTTTGGCTAGGGTTCGTGCTCGTGCGAATAAATGACGTCGATAACATCAGTCTGATGTTGCTTCAAATATCCAGCATCCTTCGCATTCCTTATCCTTACCTATTGCTGCAAAGCACTGCTCGTTTATCTGTGTACAAGACTTTTCGCTACTAGGTCGAATGTGGCAAATATTTGTGATAACATAAACGAAAATCGATTTCTGGATTGCGAGTGATGTGACCGGTCAGATAAATAAAGCAGTTCAACTGATATCCGATTTAGGGTCTGACGTGACTGAATTTGACAATTGATTCTTCACTCTCCGATAGCCACAGGCCCATTCGTAACGAAATATTTCGCTTCCAGAACAGTAATTTCTCTTCATGAAAGCTAATTTTGAAATTTAAAAAACTTGGAAGTTCATTCAGAGGCATTTTTAATGTTGCTACTTTGAAATTGTTCCTTCTCGATCTTTTAAATTAAGAATAAATTCAAATGTTGTAGGTATTATAAAATATTGTATTGAAGATAATATTTTCTTGAAAATAGAGAAATAGACAGTGAGTTGAACTGACTTTGGGATAAAAGAAAAATTGACAAGGACGAGAGTCTCAATTGCTGCACCATGTCGATTGTGAAAGTTCACCCGGCATTTGTAGCTTAAAGGAATGAAAGGGCAATTTCCAAGTTTACAAAGATCAGGAAGTGATTCACAGAACTGGAAAACGACTCCTGACGTAATATCCTTCTCTCCTTTTCGGTCATTTTTTTTATTGGATCACGAAAAATCGCTCTTCTCGGAGAATTCACAAAAGCGAAGGGAAGAATACGAAGCGACGAGCTTTTCAGACCCAATTTAGGATATAACGCTCTTTTTACTTTTGTGCGACTTGCAGCAAAAATATGCAGAAGGAGGTAAATGAAATATGAGGAAACTGGGGAAAAAGAGCTCTCATTTTACAATTTTTAAATTCAGATATTGAAATCAAGTGGATCATATGTAGATTAAAGTGAGATGTCACTGTTTATAAAAAGCTGCGATGATGGAAATGAGTCGTGATTTTACCTCTCCAAAAGCATTAAATGAAAATTAACGGTCGTGAAAAGCAATATTTCGTTTCCTATTATAAGCTGCTTCGGAATAATAATTTTTTTTCACGGTTAATAATTGGTAATACTATTGTTATTTCACGTATTCTTTATTTCATAAGGACTATAAATTATTTCAAGACATTTTAAAAAAGAAAAGGATTTTTTTTTAAATGTCTTATTGCTTCGAAGTATTTTTTAATCACAAAAAATATCTTAAATTTATTTTTGATCCCTTATTACAAAATATGTTCTTAAAATCATTATAAATCTCATCAAATTCCATGAAATCGTTCAAAATTACACAAAATCTTTTAAAAATAAGATAAATCTCTTTAATTCTTTTTAAATTCCTTGAAATTACTAGGAATATTTTTATTTAATTTTAAAAGTTATAAAGATTTCACAAAATCTTTTAAAAATCAGAAAAGTCTCTTAAAATCCCTTAAAATTATTATAGAAATCTCAAAAAAATCTTTTGAAATCCTTTAACATTTAACAACCTTCAAAATCCTTTTAACTTCTACGAAATCTGTTAACAATCATGAAAATCTTTTGAAATTTTTCAATCAAATTCCATAATAGATTTTAAAATCCTGCGAAATCTATAAAATATTTTAAAAGTCATAAGAATTTCTGGAAATTCGTAAAATTTCATGAAACTACAAGAAATCCAGTAAATTTTCATAAATCTTTTTAAAAATCTCTAAAATCTCTTGAATTCTCTTGAAATCCCGGTTCAAAAAGTGGTGTAGGGAAATGTCTCGAACAATTTTTTTTATGATAACTTTTATTTGGTAGTGGATAAAATATTGGTCAATTGTTTTAGAGGAATGCAGGATTTCTATCTGAAGTTAAGGATAGAAAAAATCCCTGCGATTTTCTGTTTTTGGCTTCTGGGTATTACAGAATTATGAACGGCAAGTTCGCGTTTATTTATATACGACTATCGCGATGAAGCAGTTTATGAGATAGAAAGTTCAGGGCTAAATCGATATGACCTTGTTCACCCTTGGACGTTGAATCCTTACACCATGACCCGTCTTCAGTGATAGCTCCATTGAACACGTAAATTAGAAACCACGCCCTGTTATCCTTGTTTCCAGTTCATCACGTGCATGATCCTTATTTTGCTTATTCGATCATTTAGATCGCCGATAAGTAAACCCCAACGTCAATTCTGCAATTTTGCAATTCTCAGTGCCCTAGAAAGGACCTTTTTGTATTTTTATATACGATGGAGAATTATTTTTTATCCAAGGCTGAAAAAATCTTTTTACAAGCGGACGTAATAAATATTAACACTATATTATTTCTGAAATATTGCAGCGAAACAATTAAGAATCTTTTCCAAGTTTCCTCTTTGGTTTTGTAAATACAACGTCGACGGAACGTTTCTATTATGAAATAATTATAAATACATACACCGAGATTTAATTCATCATTTAAAATGAAAACAGAATAGGAAGAGAATTTCATCTAAGATTTGAATGAGGAACTTTGTTACTTTAATTGTAGGATCCATCATGAGACACTATAAATCCATGGAATACAGTTATACAGAAAAAATAGAAACTTTAATAAAACTGCAATAAAAGATTTCAGTTCTTGCTTTTCTTGTAGAGCAGTCGAACTTTACTAGAATTTTATAACCTTTACTATGAACGTTAAAGTAAGCTTTACTATAAAATTTTCTGCGTAGAAAAGTAATATAAATGATCCTTTCTACGATATGACATAAACTTTTATCCCGGTATATATGAAACCTGTGGGATTTATCTTGAAAAAATTACTAAACTCCTCTTTTTATTGTTAACAGCACCATTTATTACATTTTATTCCTCTTCTTTTTTTATTGCTAATTATTATTTCTTTAATGGGATATACTGAAATGTATGTCTCAATAAACTTAAATACCTCTGGTCTAATTGGAAGAATAATATCTTTTAAAACATTATTTATCTCCTTCAGTTTCATTCTGAAGAAAAATTCAAGATATAAAGGAAAAGGTCTTCAATGAAACTCTCCAAAAATCTTCTAATGAGAATAATCTCCCTGAATTACAGTTATACGTTTCTATTTATTACATAATTTTCCGTTGCGAAAGAGCAGTGTGATTTATAAATTATATTATATATATATATAGTGATTTATGTACCTAGGACACAAATACTTTACTGGTAATATTAAATTTAGAACCTGTGATAAATTGGAATAATTTGTTAGACGATTCGCACAATTCATAAGTATAAAATGGAAACTGTTCCGAATTTTCTTATCCTCTATTTACTTAAATATGGAAATAATGCTTCTATTTTTTTGTACAGGTAGAGCAGGGATTAAAATTATATCGAGCTCACAAACAACAAGCTGCTGTGCGCAAATGGAGAGGCGCCCTAAAAAGTATCAGACAGCGCGAAGACAAATTTTCTCTGCTTGGCTACCTCTACCAGGCTTACATGGATTGGGGAAAATACAGGTAATAAATCATGTCCGACTTCTTCTTTTCAACCCTGTCCATTAAGTACCAACAGCTAGATAATTTTCCTTTTTATTTGCGCTTATCCGTAGACTTTCTGCTCGAGATATATAGCATTCATTCTTCGCATAAATCATGAGATTTTATTTTTCGCTTGAGTATTGAAATCTAATAAAGAAGCAAGATTGTTTGCCTACACTCAGATTTATTATCATGAGGCAGAAAAATAATTCAGGGAAAGAGAGAAATAAGACACTCTGTCTATTATGTACAGTCCATTGTAAAATGATTAGCGTTTTATTTAAAATCAATCACATTCGATTTCATCTAATATATTTTTTATTTCCTCGTTATTGCCTTTATTTCTTTATGCCTAATAAAAGCTTAAATGCTTAAAATCTAAAAATTATTTGAAGGTTTTGAAGACTTAAGTAATTTTCACAGAAATTGAATTAGCTGACTATAGCGAGAGAAGCTAAATATTATATTCAGCCACCATCTTTACAGCACAAAAGTCTGACAAAAGTACCGGCTGTCATATTTGCATCGTATAATTAATACAGAACTTTTTCTTACTCGACTTACATATACTCTTTAGCGAATTTTCATTAATATTTATAACTTTTAATATCTTATAAAACTGACTATCACTATGAATTACAACAGGGTAAAATTCGTTTTAAAATGGAGCTCAACTCTCTTTTTTCATTTCCAAAACTGCAAGAATATTTTATAGCACGTGTATTTCTATCACTTTTCATAGATCAGCTAAACTTTAGTGGAGATTTTTAGCAGATTTGAAAGAAGTTTCAGTTTATTTTTCACGTTTTCCTTAAATTCTCATGCAATTTAATTAAAATCAGAGATCGCCTTTCTTTGCCTTATAAATCTTATCTCAATTTTCAAATTTTGCGATCGAAAAATCGTTTAAGCCTAAGAATTGACGTCGATTCGTGAAATCTATCAGATAAAGTATAAGAAACATATGAAATGCCAATAACAGCTGCGTTTACTTATCACGACTCACAATTAGTTTCTACCTCGAAATAAAATACACCCGTTTCGAAGTTTCAACGAGCAGTGTCGAGACGAGATCCAATCAGTGCCACGGAAATTAGCACTAGGTAGTCAATCAACTGACAAAAAGAATTGCAGCTGAAACTTCGTTTCTCTCTGAACGAATTACTACAGTTCCAGAAAAATTCAATTTCGTTTCTGTTACATAAAAGGATATGTGTAGGAGGGTAAATAAAGTTTTACGTCTCACACACCATTTTTATTCTGAGTGGAAAATAATGAAAAAGAGGAGGGATCACATTTAATCATAGTTCATAAAACAGATCGTAATTCATTGTGCATGCTAGTTAGAAAGTTGCATAAAAGCTAATTTTCAATTAGTTTATTAATTGAAAGATGCACTTTATATTTTAACGAGATTTGCGTATAGTGTAAAAAACATTTTTTTAAACTTTTTACTTCAGATTGTAGTTTTCCGGTGTTTTTTGGAATATTAGTGGAAAATATGTGTATTTTCAGAGAAGAGAAAATTTGATATAAGCCCAAAATAAGTATTTTTGATAGATCAAATCCATCCGTGATCATTCCAGCAAATCTCAAAGGGATTTTATTTTTAGAGATAGCAATCTTCAGGTAAGAATATTACATATATGGAGGATCGCAACCACGGCAAAAGAGGCTTGCTCGTAAAATAACTATTTCAACTCCCTGAGCGTCAATGAGAATGTTCCATTATTATATCAAAAATGCTAGATATAAATCTTTAAATTGTGGAAGTGCAGTTCATCCTGTGCAGAAATTAACTTTGTTTCCTATCACTAGTCAGGCCCCGATCGGGCATACTATTTATGGCCAAGATATGATGAATGACAACTGTAAAATAACTAGGGAGAGATAATTGTCGGGTCATCTGTTGAGGCACTGATTTAATTCCGCGTTTCTTTTCAAGTCTGGCTCCATTCTGACAGCCCGATATGGCCCAAGTTCTATTCAATTGAGCTCAGATCAGATATTAAAATTTCTGCACGGAATGGTGCTTTTTAACTGGAAGCTTTGAAAATTGACAGGGAATATTAACTGTAGCCATTTGTCAACTTTAATATTCATGAGATACGCATCAAAAGTTTTTCTTTGTTTTTTAGAGACAGTATAGACTTTGGACAGAGACAGCTTTGTATCTCAGAAGAATTAGACTCCCCTAATATGAGAGCCGAGGCGTACTTGAATCTCGCAAGAGCTCATGAAAGACTCGGTGCCTTGGACAGAGCTTTGGCTTTTGCCAGACACAGGTACTCATTTAGCATAATTAAAAATTTGTAATCTATTACATAATATTCAATAAGGGGCCATTCATAAATTACATAATATTTTCTCTTCTAATTTTTACCCATCGTCACCCCATGTAACAAGACGTCACAAAATCATTTGGACCCCCACACTCTATATTACATAATTTTTTCAAAAATTTCAATCACCATCTGTGAAATCCCTAGAAAACTTGAAAATTCCTTTAAATATTTTAAGATCTTTGAATATACCATACAGTTCTGGTTAAAGTTCTTAGAAGAAAATATTAAATATTAAAAGTATTTCTAGAAGATTTTAAGAAATTTTATAAACTTTATTTTGATATTTCTAGGAATTTTTAGGAATTGCAAAGTGTTTTCTTCGATTTTCAAGGAATTTCAAAATATCATATGCAATTTTGAGGGATATTAAAATATTTTAAAAGGTTTCATGTGATTTTCAGGAATTTCAAATGATTGTAAATATTTTATTGTAATTCAAGGAATTTCCAAATTCATTGAAATTCTTTAAAATCCGTTAAAATCTCTCTCAATCTCTTTGAATATTTTTAACTCGTTTGAAATCATTGGAAATTTCATAAAATCATATAAAATTCCTTAAAATCCTTTAAAGCTCTTTTTAAATATTTTAAAAGCTCTTGAAATCTTTTGAAATCCCTTGAAATTCCATAAAATCAAACGAAATATTGCTAAAATTCTTTCAAATTCTTTAAAATATTTCATTAGGTAAATTTCTGCTAGTCTGATTATATTGACCAAAATGTTAAACTAGAAAAATGTGTAGTAAAACATTCTGGTTATTCGTACCAAAAATTCTTGTTACATTTACCAGAAAAACGAATTAAAATCACCAAAATATGGTCAACCATAAACAAAAATTTTTTTAAATTGAAATCTTTAAAATCTCCAGATATCTCGTATTGTGATGACTTGTAAAAAAATTACGATATGTCTCGATTTACCCCCTTCTTCTATATATGACATCGTAACACTTTAATTTACAGATGGCCCCTTAGAATCATTTACAATCGTTTATAATATTTAATTATGTAATTATTTAACTTATAGTTTATACAATGAATGTGATCAGTGTGTTACTGCTGGATTGGTTCACCTGACAGTAGGCAGGGTTCATTTGGAACTGGCTGGATTTTGCAAAGCCCTCGAGGCTTTCCAAAGGGCTCATAAAATTGCACATTCTATTCAGGATCCATCTTTAGAATTACAGGTCACAATAAACTTAATTGTTTTCACTTAAAATGTTGTATATCTGAAGGCAAGTGACAAGAGACTATTGACAAGTGGATATACATTTTTTTTAATCTCTATGATTTTTGAGAGTTTGTACTAAAGAAATGAATTTGTCATTGCAGGTGTACGTTGGATTATCAGAATTATTCTGTAGATTGCAAGATGGCGACAAAAGTGCCAGATATGCATCCAGGGCATATGATTTATCCAGGAGTTTGCAATTAGGGGATTTGAATTCCAGACATCATCGAGCTGCATTGCTACAAATGGCTGCTGCACTCAGGAAGAAGGGAGAATTAGGAGATGCTCATGACTATTGCTCGGTAATCCGATCAAACAGTTACCTGTAATAAGGTGGAAAGCCTACCTATTCAGATGTTCCAGAGAATTACAGAATCTCTATTTCAACCTATAAATTAAAAAAAAAACAACTATACATATATATAGGTGTACATTAGGGTGGTGGCTCAAAAACACTTTTTTTTCTAGAGTCTCGATCCCCCCAATTTGATTCCAAATTCGAAAAAAGAAATTCCTATTTTTTTGTTGAATTATCTAACAAAGAATTTCATCTATCATACATATGGGATTGACACTCCTAATACACCCCCATGGTACCTTGAAAACTACCCTTAAAACCAAAAATTTCAATTTTTATAAAAATTATTTCTATTGTTCTAGTGGAATATTTATCAACATTGGTTAATTAATTTTTTATTATTTAAACAAATTGAATTACTTAAAAAGATTGTTTTTTTTCAAAAATTTGAAGAATTTACAGTTTATTATCGTTACGTGACATACATTGATTTTAAAATATTTTCTAATTGTATAAACAATATATATATATAAATTATTATTTATTTTCAACTAATAATCATAAAATCATTAAATTGGTTTAAACAATTTTTTTCCAGGTATTATATCAGGTTTTATATAATCTGACTGGCAGTCTGTTATTTTATTTAACAAGTGGAATTTGTTTAAATAATTAAACATTAATTAATCAATGTTTATAAATATTCCACCCACATAATTTAAAAAAAATTATATTTCTTTTTTCGGATTTAGAATCAAATTGGGAGAATCGAGACTCTCTAGCACCATAAAAATTGTTCCCATGCATTTTTGAGCCACCCTAAAATGTACGTATATTTGCTTTTTCAGGAAGCAACACGGCTATCTCTAGTTTCTGGAGATCAAGCCAGTTATGCAAGAAGTATACGTATCATGGGAGATATTTATAGGAAAAAGTCCGATATAAATGTAAGTAACTGTACAGCTTATAGTCTGCTTAATTGCTTATAGCTTTGCTTTCACTGCTTTAGCTCTAATTTTTAGTTTAGAAACTGCACATAATTAGCCTTTATTTGACACACAGTTTGCCTGAAAAATAGAAAAAGCAATAAAGTCTGAAATGAAGTTGGAAATATTGCAGAAGGCGTTTCGACAATACGAAAGTGCCATGGGATCAGCTGCAGCCACTGGTGATCGTTTGTGTCAAATGGAAGCCATGGATGGTGCAGCAAGGTGTCTCGAAGTACTCAGGTTACAACACAAAATTTGCAATTGCAGACCTCTCGAATTCAACACTCGATTATTAGAAGTTGCTGGTTCAGTTGGTGCGAAGGTACAATTTTCACTTGAAAAATTACCAATAATTAGTATCCATTCTATTCAATCGTGTCCTCTTGATTTTATTCTACATGGTCAACTTTACATTGAAATTAAGTATGGGTAATTAAGTAATTAAATTAAGTACTAAGCTTTATTAAAAGATTCGATTTAAATAATTAATTACATTTTAATTCAATCAGTTTCGATTATATACTTTATTTCTTATGATCGCTTTTCTTCTCAAATTCCTTTAAATTCCTTAAAATCACTTCAAATCTTTTGAAGTTTTCAAGTTTTCAAGTTTATTACAATTTTTTCTTAACTATTTTGATAAAAAAAGTCATAGATACTGTGATGACTGATAGTGAATAAAATCCTGTAAAAATATAAAAATTTGATTAATTAGGCATCGTGTTTTTTATTCACAGCTCTTAGTAAGAACAGTGAGGTGCAGATTATCGCGAATTTATAGTTCCTTAGGGGATGAAGAACAAAAGAATCATCATGAAAGATTGGCAACTACGATGGAAGAGGATTTGGAATTACGTTGTGGTAGTTGTAATGAACCTTTTGGCTTAGAAGCTGACTCTCTGGAGGCTCTGCCTTGCTCACATATATTACACGCCAGGTAAATTAAAAAAAAATTCTGACAAAAAATAATTTCGAGGTGACAACAAAATTTTATGGAGCACAAAAAAACTAATTAACTTTTCAGGTGTGCACATGACATTTTAAAACGTCGGGACAAGAAGAAAAAACGCTTATGTCCCGATTGTCACAAATCAGTGAGTTCTCGGCTGTATCTTCACTGCGATGATCCTCATGGCATGAATCCTCTGAATCACAGTTCCTTAAGTTTGGCATCGCTACGAGCCAGTAGCCTTGCAACTCTGGAAGATTGTCACGCAACAAGCAGTGTTTAAAAAAATAATAATTTGAACAAAATACGTGCCAATGATTTTACGGGTACTTATAGGGCTTTGTACAAACTAAACGACGTACGCTGCAACGATTTTACAGAGGTGGAATTTGTCAAAGAATTCTTTTTATGAATTTATATAAAACGCATCAAGAATGTTATACTTCGAATCATATTACACTGCATATTTCAACATTCTAAAAATTTTATAGTCTTCTTTTGCATACAAAATGAGATTCTTTACTTTATTTCATTATTTATAAGTTATTCCTTTTCTCTAAAGGATCAGTGAGAAGTGGGTCACTGAATCAATAATGTTTTTCACGGATGAATCAGTGAATTTGACTAATTTTCTTTGGTTATAACTCTTACTTGATTCTATGGCCCATGAATTTAATGTTGATGCTAAAGTTGCCAAAGAGATAAAAATACTTATTATGTTTCTTTTTACCCTTGGATGGGTTCAAATTGCAGACGTCCAGTCTGACGAACTTTTTTTAATATTTTGTTTCTATAGCAGAAGTTCACCCGGCAGTGCCCGGGTTTTTAGGAGATTTCAAGTGACTTTCAGGAATTATAAGGGATTTCATAGACTTGAAGAGGTTTTAGAGAATTTCATGTGATTTTAAGGAACCAAGAAATTTTACGAGACTTCAAGAGATTCTTAGGTTACTTTAAAGGATTTTTAAAAGAGTTTGAAAGACTTATTAAATTTCAAGGGACTTTAATTGATTTCAAGTGATTTTAATTATTCTACGGAATTTCAATAGATTTCAAAAGAATTCAAGAGAATTTAAGGATTCTCAAAAAATTTTAAAACATTCTTAATAATTTAAAGAAATTTCAAATCAAATGGAATTTTTCAAATATTTTGTAAATTTGTTAAAATCTTAGCATCCCTTGACATTTTTTAAATCCTTTAATCTTTTTACTCCTTTAAAATCCCTTTAAATTCCTTTAAATTATATGAAATCTCTAAAAATCCCGGGCGACATCGAATAGATTTCTGCTACTAAATAAATAAAAACTTCTAGTTTTGGGAATTAAAAAAAATATTTTTATTCTAATAAATGGGAAAAAGATGGTCAAACTAGACGTCTGAAATTTCACCCCAATCACTTTACTTCATATTTTTATATTGATATAATTTACTTTTAATATGAGAATCAATAATAGCACGCGATATATTGTACAAAATGAAAAAGAGAAAGAAAGTAAGACTGGAAATGGTGCGTGATTTTGGTTAAATATCTCCTGAAGAGTTCCTATTTTGAATTTTTTTGTCTTTCTTTTCATAAGTCACTTTTAATTGATACGGCAGTTAAAAATATATCAAGAAATTAATATTAATATTTTTCCTTCAAGTTTCCTTGATCTTATACAGTATAAATAATTGAAAAGACTCTTAGTTTAAATTTAGTCAATATTCTTGTGGAAGCAAGCGTTATAAACCCTCTCCCATGGAAAACAAAACTCCGAAGAGAACAAAGATCTTTTTTAACAAAAATACAAACAACTACCTATGGATAAATTACTATAATTTCTTTCGAATAAGAATAATTTATAAAATTGCGAATTTCACAAAAGGATGTTAAAAATATAGTGAGCCAAAATATAATAAATTCTTCAAGCTTTGAAGAGCATAAATTCTTGTTAGATGTTAATATTTGCTATAGTACATGCGTTTTAAGTATAAGTAAGAAATTTTCGAAACAATTTGTGGTATTTTACTATCAGAGGGGTTATTTAGAAAAGGAAATTAATTCGAGAGATGCAAAAAGCGAAAGAGTATAATTTATAATATTTATCTATGAATAGAGCAGTTCAATAGTAACTAAAAATTGTAATTTGTATAGATAAATCTTATGTAGAAATATTTCAAACTCACTGCCGTAGATTTTATCATTTTGAACCCTTGACAATCCCACCCTGAAAATAAATGAAAATAAGTATTCTGCAATTTTCAATTAGGAGATACAACTTGTTACAAAAAAAAAGCGTTCTATTCACTCGAACTGAAAATTACTTTCCGTTTTATAATAAAATGATCAGACTCAAATTTACTTTTAATTATTTTCGCAGTGAGAGAGAGATTGAAAAACATTAAATATTTTAACAACTCAGTTCTTCCTGTTAATCCATCAATTAATTAGTTTACTCGGTATCAAAGTATTTTTTGTAGTGTATTGTTCTAAGTTTTAACAATATTTTTAATTCATTGTAAAATAGTATTTTTTAGTAAACTAATTAAATGAAGATGACACAATCTAGATCTTAGATTTAGCATATCTGCGTACGTCAAAGAAAGTAAATTAATGAACCTTCCATTCCCATTCTATCTGTTTAAATTGAAATATTGTTTGATTTAATTTAAAATGTTCTACTTGTTTTATTAGAATGGGAACAATAAACTGTGCAAGTTAAAAAAAAAGAGTAAAAATACTTGCCAAAAAAATTTAATAAATTTAATTAGTTTTGAAATAAAACAATTATAGTTATAATCACTTTGCTCAGCCCGTCTTCGTTTCCACGAATTATTAAGCCTGTTTCTGTAAAAATGTAATTTAGGGATGTGAATAGAGAATCAATAAAAGGCTGTAATAATTAATTCTTGATCGTCAACAATCATATGGGCTACGTCAATGAATGTGATACTTATAATCGTGGAAACGTCGTATTTGCAAGAAAAGAAAATAATAAAGATAAAAATGTATTATTTTTTATTTGTCTTATCTTTTGCACTTCACAGTGTAGTTAACAATAAGAAAATCGACGATAAATTTAACAATGTTCGCACAATTTTTAATAATTGTAGACAAACACAAACGCGATTTCCCGAAAAATTGAAGAATGGAATTTTAAAAAAATGTTCATGTGCACCAGAAAACACAATGATACGAAAAAATATGGATGATGTATTAACAATGTTCATCCACGTTATTGTAAAAAAAGTATATTACGACTTAAGATAACAATTACTTCAGTGCGTTTCCTGTAAAACTTTTATTAGTGGAGTAATTCAAATGCAATTAATGTTACGAGAATAAATAATAATACTGTTTTACCAAAGGTTCTACTTATTTTATTGAAATAATTCTGCTGATAAAAGCCTCCATTATAACCAACGTAAATACTTTATTAAAATAATTTACAAAATTATATCGGACACGGTAGTGTAATAAGTACATTGATTAAAAATGATATCTTAATTTTGTACAATTTTGAGATATATTACAATAATTCTATCGTGAACAATTGGAAGCTAGGGTGTAAAATTTGTCTGCAATGAAAACGGAATATTTTCGTTAGTTAGTTAGTTTTTTTAATTACGTAAAACAGACATTGCGAAAAATTCAGAGGACGAGTTGACAATTAATTTTTATTAATCGTAACGAAATACAATCTATAATACAACACATTACAATTAAATAAATAGATCTAACGGACGAAGCGAAATCCGAATAGGAGTATAAAATTCAATTTCTTCGCTCAAAAGTCTAGTTTCTTCGAATTTCATTCTTAATTCTCACTTCTTAATCACGGAATTGGTACCATCTCATTAAGGGCAATTTTATACTTCCAGCTTAAGTACTCAAAACGAAAGACATATATTTCTTGTATATTGTATCTCATTAACAATGGCAAATTGCGTTTTGCAATTTACAAATTTTACCTTTTTAATGAGAATTAAAATAATATAATACTTTAAAGCACCGTTCTCCAATCATCATTTATCATCCCATATCTGTGTTTTTATTAGCATTACCTCAAACTTAATTGACATTCCGTCAGAGAGCATATAAAATTAAAATAATGCCCCAACTGCACTAATCAGATAAGTCACTTTCAAAGGACTTGTACTTTGTTTTCTTAGTTACTGTACAATTTCTAGTCTTGCCAGGCTCAGTACAAATCTAACATCTTTAAAAACTCCTTTCTACTCTATATCACATCCTTCTTCCATTCTACCACCTCTTTATCTAAAACTGATGGTACAGAATGTGTATCTCTTAAGTCTCATATCATTAAGTGTCATATCACAACGTTTCAGTTTCGGTTTCGGTTTCAGCATTTCAGTTTCAAGATCATCTGCCTTAATAATCTTGCTGAACATTCCAGTTTCGACGATCAACTGATATCATGACTCCTTCTCATGGAGTCGAGAGTTGTAATCAGAGCAAATGCTACATAACTCAGTCCAGGTCTGCGACCTTTCTTTTAATTCCTCCATCTGGTCCTGAGATCAACAGCTTTTCCTTTAGGTATTGGTAGTTTCTTAGCCTCGTTGCCGCATAATCCTTAAAAAAAAGAAGAAAAGAAAAAAAATTAAAAAGACTATTAATTTAACTTTTTTTCCATAAAAACTTCTTTTATAAGCTTCTAAATACTAATTTGAAAACTTACCCAATATCCGAATGGAATTTGTGACAATTTTGCGTTGACAATACTCCACAGTCCCCAGAAAAGGTGACTTGCCAATGAGAAGAGCCTTATTTCTGCCATCATTTTATCTTCTTCAACCTGGCCCTCTTTACCCATTGTCCTCAGGTAACATCTGATGAAATTGAGCTGTGGAAAAAGAAACAAAATAATCAATATAGGATAAACGGAAAAATGAAATTTCTAATACTATTTAAGTGAACCTTCTCCAACCGATTAATGAAAACTTGAATTTGATTAACAATGGTGAAGAAATATTCACAAAAGCACATATTTATGTCAGAATTTTTCAAATCTTTCTTAAAAAATTTACTATTAGTTACGAAAATCCTCAATAAATTATTGTGCTTTATAATGTAATTTAAAATACAAATTTTCAAATTTTTAAAAAAAGAAAAACTTAAATTTTACGTTATAAATATTATTTCAAATAAAAAATTATATTTTTTATCAGAAAATAAGAATTTTAATACAGATATTTTGAGAAGTCTGCAGTGAAACAAGGTTTGGGGTATATTAGGTATCGTTAGATCATTTTAAAGGAATTAAAATTTAAAGCAGTAGAATTTGAATATACCGAAAATAAAAAAGAAAACTAAATTAAAATTCTAGTAGCATTAGAATTTAACTAATGAATTTTACATATCATGTAATTTTAACAAAGTCCCAATTAAACGAATAATTTTTAAAAAGAAATCATTAATTTAATTACATATTTACTTATGAATTTTAACTCGTGGTTTGAAGAGTAGAAATTTGATCTAGTGAAATTTGCTTGATTAATAAACTGATTGAAAAATGAGAAACGACTAGAATTATGAAAATATTTTTAAAATTACAATCATGAAATATTCTCTCTTTTAACATTAATATCGCAAAGGAATATTGCATCATATATTACGTATTGTTAAAAAAGTCGATTAATTGAGACTCAGTGTGACAAAACAAAACGATAAAAAAAGCATAAAATTGAAAAACCACTGATGAAAATAAAAGAAATGGTGAAACGTTATAAATTTAAGTCGTTGTATCATTGTAATTAATTTTTTAAAAAATCAAACATCTACAATTTCATTGGAAATTAAGTCAGAATCTCACTTTTTGAGATAAACAGTGACATGGTATAGCAACTTGACCATTCTTTTGGATTGAACGAAGTTTTTTGTGCTTTGGCCATTAGCGAGTGCCTCAAAATGCAGTTTCGCACTTTTTGCCACACGAATAGGTAGCAGTACATTAATCGGATTACGAGGATTAGGAATTGACTATTGAGAGTGCGTGTAGAGGTACTCTATAATGTTCCAGATTCACGGATGCCGCACTGGTGAGGCCATGATGATGGCATCGGTTGCTCGGGTTCCACGCACAGCGGAAGTCGGGATCCAGAACTCAGGCAGTTTCATTTGCCCGCCAAATTGTTGAATGGAGACATCAGCCTTGTCTCAGAGATATGTGGTCCTGTGAAACTAATACATACACACGCAACACACACCAAGGTGTCCTACCCTCCCCTAACTAACTCAGCCTAACCTAGCGCCTTTTTTTATATTAACCCAAAGGTACTAGCTTTAAAGAAAAGTATCAACGCGACTCAAAAATACTCAAAAATATACATTTAATTAAAAATGAATCAAAAGTGGTAATCCAATAAGTTATGTAACATCTTTTTTTTTAGGGAGAGAATTTCACAATTTGTTATATGAGAGGGGGGTATTTTCAACTATATTTTTCGTAGTAATTAGCTGCATTTTATTTAATGAGTCAGTGATGGAAATATTTGAAAAAAGTATAGAAAAAGGATGGAGAGAGGCAAAAAATAGGTGAAAAAGTGTTACGTAATTTA
This sequence comes from Synergus laeviventris, assembly GCA_032275145.1. NCBI lineage: Eukaryota > Metazoa > Arthropoda > Insecta > Hymenoptera > Cynipidae > Synergus > Synergus laeviventris. The sequence continues at coordinate 6,069,714 of JAUESI010000033.1, read as the reverse complement.
TGGATGGCCCCAAAAGATTGAGATCATTTATCCAAAAATATTCTGCAAAAAAACTAAACAAGTTTGGTAAAGATGAAAACCTATATTTTGTCAAAGATAAGTTATATGTTTATTGGTATTTTTTAGAGAGAGGAGTATTATTCTCTACGATAGAAGTTATAATGTTCTAAGTTAATCTTTCGATTTAGTTTAAAAATCGTAGAGAAGTCTGCCCCTTCTGTAGAAAATACCAGTGAGGATTTAGCTTTGAGAGAGTATAGGTTTTCAAATTCGGAAGAAAACATTTCTCGGTAAATGAGCAATCTTTGAAAGAATACAAATTTTTTGAGTGATTCATGAGTAACGTGATAAATGAAATGAGTTGATGAGTAACAAATGAATGATATACTACTAGATATTGAGCAATTACTCGGCAAAGTTTAATAAAATTCAAAATAATATCCAAGACCAAATGATAATCCTCTTTGGATTTTTGACAGTTATCATCAAGGTAATGTCTTTCTCAAAAACAAATACCTGATAGAAAGATATATCGCGATAAGTACACAATTGTAAATCGACTTCTAAATGTTGATCAACGATGTTGGAAAAATTGGAAACGTTTCTTACCCAGGCTTCTCACTTCTTGTTTTCTCCCAACCCCCCCATTTGAGACTTACCTTTTGCTCTCTCGTGGGGCCATTTCCTGATCTCTCTTTGAAAAAGGGGTAGTCGGCTGCTGTATAGTCATACTGCCATTCTGCAAAGTGATTAGCGACGTCGAACCCTCTGTAGTTGTATGAACAGTACTCAAAATCTATGAGTACTAGTTCTGGTTTTGAGGTATTTTGGCGTAAGAGGATGTTACCCTCCTGCATGTCGTTATGGCAAAACAGCACTGGGTGCTTTTGTTGCGTCACCAACGATCTGGAAATAAAAAATCTGTATTAAAAGGCGTACCTATTGTAAATTAGTTTCCTAAACAGGAAAAACAAGTGAATAGGGGAAAGACTGTGAAACCAATAATCTGTTGATTTTGTCAAAATTAAAAAAGAAAATAAATAAGATCCTTACTTGTACCACTTAATTTCATGCTCAAGGTCAAATGACTTAATGGCCTTAACATTCTCAACTTGAACAGAGTCAATATCTTCAATGTTGTCTAAAATATTCGTTGCAGTATCGAGCCATTTGTCCATGGTGTCCCACATCCAGGATGGTTCTTTGCTAATTGGCACCTGCATTTTATGAATCATCGCCATCTTTTCTGCAATCATCGAACTCAATGTAGGGTCAGCTAACTCTTTTGTAAGGAGGGGTCGAGCGGGAATGTATTCTTCAATCCTTCCACCAGGAAAAATACCGTGGAGCTTGGGACCAAGTCGCCTCTCCGACAAAAGTGTGAAAATTACAGATTCAGTAATAAGACCTTCCAGAGCTCTTTCACCATGAATTTGTCCATACAATCGCAATAAAACTTGACGAGGTTCTCCACGAATTGGGGCAGCACCTTCTGGCAATTGTACATTGTATAACCAGTTGCTCAATCCTCCACTGTAAAAGAAAAATCATGAATTATAATTCTTCATTACTCATCCATTCATCTATTGAAACTTTTAGACATATTTTTTATAATATTTTGCAATTTATTCCATCATTTCAGTTTCACGAAAAGCGACTAAATTGTAATTGTAAATTGTAAATTGTAAAAATTATCTTTCAGTTGCAACTCTCAATACTTGGATTCTGAATATGTCAAATTGTTAATGTTGGTTTGCTTTAATTTAAATAATAATTTAGACTTAACTAACCTGATGCGTTTGACAACAATGTTGTCTGGGGTAACAAGTTTCCAAACTCCATGTAAGTAGTCACGACATATTCTTGCTGCAGTTGCTCTCATTTCTGGACTGTGCTCAGACATCTGAAGCATAAGAAATTGTGTCATCAGTTTTGATATTACACTTTTTTATGAACAATGCACAATTTTTCATAAAATATTGAAAAAGAACATAACATAAGAAAATTTTTCTATGATGCAATATTACACAATATTTCCCTCACATGTGTCTATTATATATCAAAAATTAATATTTATATTCGAAATTTAATATCTAAATTCATTTTCACAATATTCTACCCTTCACCTGCTGAATTTTTCACAAAATAATATTATCCACCGCCAAAATCAGTTTTGAAAATCGAGGATATAGTTTTCCATGATGCGATGGTTCGCTGGCATAAAAACTTGAGCAGACTGGACTGATATTTAGACACGAGGTAATAGCAAGCCGCGTTTGCGCGCAGCATAGGGTCGATCAATATTTGCTTGTCACGTGTACTAACATATAAATAGTAAAAAGGTAAGAATTGAGAAAAAAAAAAGTTTTCTTTAGTTGACTTCACATTACATGTGACAACCGTTCATTAAACAATTGCTATACAATCGGATTTAAAATCAGTTGAAAATCAATTTTATACTTTTTATATTTTCATTATTTTTAAATCTTAAAAAAATTCAATTAAAAGGAACTTTTATTTCCAATAGAAATGTATTCAAATTTCAAGAAAAGTAAATGTATTATCTATAATTTGATAATCTAACTAATTCTTTATTTGTAATTATTCTTTA
>JAUESI010000033.1:6048185-6060896 GCA_032275145.1 Synergus laeviventris | reverse complement strand
TTGCTAGAAATTTGTATCTCATTCTATCCCTAAGGCTATGTCTCCCTTATTCACTTATTAATGTTCATATTTTAATCGTAGACGGACCTATATGTTACAAGCGATAGAAAGAGATACACAAGAGATAGAAGGAGATAGGTGGGGATAGACAAGATATAGAAAGGGATAGAAAAGAAGAGATTCAAAGAGAAATATCTGCATGTAGTGTAAGAAGTTTAATGCAATAGTTTATTATTAATTTATTTATCTACCATTTTTGTTTTACCGATCTGTGTAACTGTAACTATAACTATACTAACATTCATAACATATTTTTCTTTTTTTTCTTAAATAATACATAAAATGTCTTCGAGTTATCCGAAGACTAGTTGCATGTTCTTCTAACAATTTTTATGTGCATATGTCATTTCTATTTCATTTTCTGGTATAATGGATTTTCTGTCATATGTCCACTAAGAAATTTTGTAAAAATTCGACTTGCATAAAAAAATATGTGTTAGGCACCAATCCATTAGGATCATTGATATAAGGAAATCCCGAGTGGAACCCAAAATGGGATAATTAAGTATAAAGCTTGGTAGAGATTATCCTTAGATGTGTCATGATAATTGCTCCAGGAAAAGTTTAATGAATGGAGGAAAAGTATACGTCGTAGTAATCATGTTGAGAAAGAATTTCGTTTGAAAATAATAGCAATTAGTTTATCCTCGATGAGGTAGACGACACGTCAGTAAAAAATTACTCTTCAGGTTTTTCCAGATAATAAATTTTCTTGATGATAATAAATCTTTCCATAATAAACAAACTTTTCCAAATGAATGGTATATATATAAAACCTGGTCTATTAATTATATAGTAAATGACGATTGATGTCAGACTTTGTTGATGGTTCCAGAATAATTAACTCTTTTAACATGCTAAAGATGCGTACTTTTTCTTTATATAAAATATTAAATCCTCTTACAAGAAGTTCATCGTTTATCAAAAAAGCCTTCCCCTTCTGCGACCTCGTATATAAGTTCAATACAACACTGAAGGTCAAAAAATGAACTAATTAGAACAATAGACACATATCTGATTGATACGTGTTTTTTGTGTGACGTGAGACTTTATATCAACAATAACAACTCACGTGTTAACTATATAGTACGAAAAGTATAGGTCAGTAGATAATAGTGAATCATTGATGTGATGATTCGTACCTCTGCGTCTCAAGATTGTGTATGCATATAAATGATTCTTATTTATACTGAATGCAATTTCCTAAATGTTCCTTCAAGATTATTCATTAGGAAAAATGTATATACAACAAGAATTTGTGTAGAATTTATTCTCAGGGAAATTTCCTTTGACATGAAGCGTCATCTCTATAATCGAATTTTAATCCAATATTTATATAATTTATAGAGAATTTCATATACCTGAGCCAATAGAATATAATGCTTATACTTATCAATGTTTGCATTGAGTTGTTTACTTTAAACATGTTTATTTGCTTCTGATTTTGACTAAATTGTGAAATTCAAAAAAAATCTTTCAAGCATACACGTGTTATTATGAATAATATTTATAATGATCCTTCTCTAGAAAACATTATATGAAAAATAATATTTTAAAACTTGATTTTGCTCTCTAAAGATACAGAGACTCTAGAAGTCTCGAGGCATGCTGCCAGAGAAGGGTCGCGCGATATCATAATGCACCAATCGCGAATCAGAAATAGCAGAAATATTGTCTGGAAACGTAGGCAAACATTTGCCATCTAGTGCTTTTAACGTTTTACGTCATATGACGAAAATTGTGACGAAAATTTAGGCGAGCCAATTGACATCCAGTTACAAGTAAAGTATTGCAATAAATACTAGACTGAAAAATTCGCAACTAGGGCGTGGTGAAAGTGAAGTTTACCTTACTTGAGGCTCAGGTTGAAATAAAAGTTTTTTTAATTTATATATCCCCATTTTGAGCTCAATGTACCATAATATATCATTTTCAAGATATAAAATGGGTTCAAAAATATTTGTTTTTAATTTCAAGAGGTTTCAAACTATATAATCAAGATATTTCCAATTAATTCAGGGATTTCAAAAGATTTCAAAGAATTGAAGATATTTTAAAAGATTTTCAGTTATTTCTAAAAATAATATTTGTATTACAGAGTAGATAAACGTACTTTATACATGGCCTCAAAATGAAATGAAAACTCTTAAAATCGTTGAACTCTTTTGTTATATGTTATGTTCTGTTATGAGCGGAAACAATTAGTGGAAAATGCGTAAACTGATTAGAAAAACCATCGTCACAACACGTCATTGGATTACGTTTCAGGGTCCACTGCAGACTGATAAGCCTGGAGTGAATAGTGATATGAACCGTGCAGGATTTTTCTGTTTGAAACAGTATATATAATTAAAGACTCACCAGGTTTAAAAAATTTATCTGTTTATATGTCGTTCCCTATAACAATGACACCTATTGTCTCACTTTCCGCACACTTACTGTTACGTAACAGATCGACTAATTCTACTTCCGGTATATACCTAACATGCATCTAGTATTTACCTTTAAAAACTAGTAGCTAAATGTTCTCAGAGTTCAATTTTTATCTTTGAGGAAGGCTTTTATCTAAACCTCCCACTCCACACTTGAAGTCAACCATGTAATAGTTTCGTAGCCTTAGACTACGTGAAGGGGGTAGCCTATTTTAAATACGATATATTTTTAGATCAAGTGAATGACTTCCTCAACAATGTTGAAGAATTACCTCAATTTTTGCTATCCACAAAAAATTGAAATAAAATATTTTTCAGAGACCTTATCAAGTTACACTAATAATTTCATTTCATTTCATTAAGATTTTTGGGGATTTTTTGAGAGGTTCATAATAAAAGATACGCAATCAGTTTACGCAATCAGTTGTAGATTTGCTTCGAGGCTTCATGGTAAGCACCTATTGCCTCATCATCGAAAAATTTCCCAGTGGATATCTTATTTTTTGAAGTCTACTGCGCAGATAAAGAGAAACGTGCTGGATTCGATAAGACAGTTTTTTACCCTATAAGTGGATTTTTAATCCAATCCAATTGACAGTGACACACTAACCCAAATTTTCACAGGTGATTATTCCTGAAAAAGGAACATTTTAGAAAAACACATGAATTAATAAATAGGAATAAAGACATATATATATATACGATGATTCTTCCTTCGTAAAAAAACTAGCAATTGGTAATTATCTTTAATGTGCGAAAAGAACAGAAATATACAAGTCTAAGTAATAATGTGCCATGACTGCGTGCTAAATTATATTACGTCGCGAGGTAACTCAGCAACTATGTATTTTATTATCACCTTGAATCACTTGTTTATACACATTGTTAGAAAATTACCGCAGAAATTCAATTAATTGAATTCCTATCTCAGCAAGTTGATATGAAATGAGAATGAAGCATCGATTCACTTTTCCTAAATTAGATGGGAATCTGGAACTATTTATGTTACGTGGCTTTATCAGAGTGGCATTCTTGCTGAATGAGTAACCCTTTCCTTATCAACACATTACTTTTTATGTAAATCTGAATTTTATAACAAGTACCATAATAATCTTAAAGTGTTGGTCATACTTGTTTATATTGTCAAAAATTACCGGGGTTTTCTTAGTAGAACCTAACATACGTGAGTAATGAGTATGATCACAGCACATGACCTGTATACGTGTTAGACATTAGAAATCAGAGGCTCATCTTCTAGGTAAACACTGCAGTGACGTATTTTATTTACTATTTCTTTGCATTGCAAAAACAACCTCACAATTTATCAATATTTTCATTATTTTGTGTCTATACTGTTCAGCTCATTTCCTTTAAGAAGACATTACGAAATTAGAGAACATGCATTATTTGTTCTATCGCTGCTAAAAATTTCGAAAAAATTCTGGACAATTGCAGATTGATATCGGATTAAATGTTATTTCATGGATGAGAATCTGTTGAAATCAGATAAACTGAGGAAAGATTCCGGTGGAGATTTCTTTTCTAAGTAAATATGTAAAGAATATTATTTCCCACGTTTAGACATTGATTAAAATTCGTATCGAATGAAATGCAAAGCAAATAATAAATTGTTCCTAACTGATAAAGTAGGTTACTCTTGACACCTTATCTTTAAAAAAGGTATTATCAGTCTGATTGGGCGGTAGTCGATATAGAGGTTCATCGATTCACTTATCTGGCACGATCATTGGTCTCTTGATTATATTCTGCGCTTGATTATTATAGTCTGGCATGCGAAAGAAAATTGTATAAAACATGACTAAAGGAGACTGACTTTTGTAAACTCAGCAGGAATTCAGAGGCACTTTTATTACACGACATGGAAGCGTCTGGGAATTGTTGCAAGTCATGGAATCTTTTTTGAATTAAGTCAATAATGAGCTTTGAGCGAAAATCTTTTCGAGTATATAATTTCAGAATAATTGCAATGTGCATATATTTAACGTTTAAAAGTAAGTGTCCTTCATAATGGAGCTTTGACTTGGTTAATTACAAAATAAAATTGTATGCACGCTCATACTAAGCAGAAAATTCTAACTATTTCTCAACGCTGTTATTTAGTCCTGTAACATATAAATTGGAATAGTTCTGTAAAAAAAAAACTATTTACAAATTAAACATACAAATTTTCAAATACATACAGATTCAAGAACATTAATGATTGCCTTCAACAATACAGATAAAAGGACAATAATCTCAGAAGCTTTGCTGATAATGTGAAAGATTAAATGGAATAATATGTGAATTAGAAATAAAAATTAACTAAATCTTATATTGCAAAATAAATAATGTTAGCTTTTCAAGTTTTAAATAATTAAAATTATTAATGTCTGAAACCCTGACATTTACACTAGCTTCTTTCGTCACATATACTTTGAGGTTCATATTGAGCTTTCCAACTGACAAGTGGAAATTTTATCTATTTTAAAAGTACATGCATTAAATTAGATTACTGTACAAATATAAATAAACTTTAAGAATGGAAAAAAACAGTTTTCGATTATTTCTTATATGTAAATTTTTTTGTGTTTTATCCATGTGCTTTACATTCATTTTTTATTAATTCTATTACTTAATTTAATACATTTTTAGATCATTTTAATCTCATAAAAACATAGAAAATCGTGGAGTATTATAAATTTTACTATCTATTTTCCAAAGTATTGAAATACAGATGACCTTCTGTTCTAGGAAGCATAAAGCGGAACGGATTCGAAAAGAGCAGAAAATAATCATTGCTTGCAGAGTTTCGAAAGTGTTTTATGGTGAACGTCAACTATTTCATTCGCGAAAATTAACTTGTGTTTTTACCGCTAATTTTCATACCTATAGTTTCAAAAAAATTACACAAATTAAGAGCTCTGAAGAGAGAAAATATACTGTGGAGTTGGTAAATTTCAAAATGACGCTGATAAACTTTATTATAATAATCTCAATACTATTTAGGTAAGACGTTTACCTCTATTTCAAGCAAATTTAATTCACGTGTCGGTGATCAGATTCAAGGTTATTATAGTGCCAGTTTTAGAAGCTGCAGAATGAATATTCTGTTTTATTAACTATAAAATCTGGTAGAAACCAGGATTTATTTTTATAATGCTGATTAGTCACCTGATAATTAAGGATAAACTTGAACTACATTTATTTGAGAAAAATGAAGTTTGTTTTGTAAACAATTAAAAAGAATTCTTAGATTTGTTGATTAAAAAGATTTATTCCAAATTTCAAGTAAGGAAGTTATGATATTTTTTATGCGAATTGTTTTCAAGTGCCAAATATCGAAAACGGTTTATTGCACGTCTTGTTTTCGCTATTTACGAGAAGCAGAATCAGATAAAGTATTTTGTGACAAAGATCCTTCTCGGTCAATGTTTGAATTCCATGTCACGTAAATAGTTCCTTTCAAGTTGAAACTCTCAACATTCCGCCATATTTTAATTGTTCCTTTTTTAACTCGCAAAGGTCTTGATTTAGCCTCGATGAGTATGCTTGCTAGTTATTGAATATTTTTATTTTGCATTCCAATGCAATATTTCACTATTCTACTTAACTAACGTTTCTTTATAATCTTCTAAAAAAATTAATTAATGTGAATTATTCATATATAGAACAATAAGATTAGATTCATTGAATTGTAAATATATATTTTGTTTTTAAACTCTTTCCGTATTTGTACGTATCTATTCTTTAGTTCTGAATTAGGTGTTGTCGCAATCTATTGGATTTAATTCGAACTGAGATACCGTAACTGTATTTCTTATCAGATGGTGTACAGGTACATCATTAGATGATAAAACACGTTTATCAGTTGATAAACTTTCTTTTCTGAAAAAGGTTCTTAGTTCTAACAAAATAAATAAATATATATATATATATATATTTATATTATAAAATTTATTTTTATATTCCCGATAAAAACCGGTTCACATGAAAAAATTACTTAACTTTTGAAACAAAAAAGAAAAAGAAAGGAATAGGATAATCAAAAAACTTCCCAGCCCTTCGAATCAAAACCGGCCTAATCGGGATTTTTCCGGTGCCCTGCAATTTAAATAGATCATTGCTCTCCATCGTTCTATATTATAGATTCAACATTTTAATGTTTAATTCTAAGGAGATCACGCAATTTGGTCAGAACTGAAAATGTTTATCAATGCTGTTAAAATTTCCTTTAAAAATAAGCATGATATATCTATATTTAAACTTGGATTAGATTGCCAGCCATAAATGTATTTGTCTCATATATTGATATAAATTGCACTTGTGGATCTGCTTCCTTTTCATCAGACGATACTAAAACATTGTGTTAGTCGTTCAGTGCGCTTAAAGCTTATCAGAATATAAAAAGTGTTCTTCCAGCTTTGATCAAATCTTTCTCCTAAACTTTTCCTAACTGTACGTATCTCACTACAATTTTTGTTTTTATACTAAACTATAGAATATTACTGTTATTACGTATAACACTATATGTTTAATTAAATTATTTATATATTGCTTCCTCATAGAAGAAGCTTTGTAGTGCTGACAAAATCTAGTTTTCAAAAAATGTGTATGTCACGCCTTTAACGATTCTTCAATATCTGAAGAATAACACAAAATATTTAATTTTACAAGTTATGCTGATGCAAAAAGAAGAAAGATTTCTTGTGTTGAGGAGAATCGATTGACCTAAAGATTAATGCATTTCATTGAAAAATAAATTAATTTTTTGACTATAAGAAAAATAAAGATTTGTTATATCAAGACGAATGATTTGAAGAGTAAGGAAGTTACGGCGCTCATTGAATGAGCACGAAAGTTATTACAACTTAACAGAAAGTTTTATAAATAAAAGATAAATGAATACTGATTAAGAAAAAATTCTGCCTTTCAGTGCAATCATGTGCTCTAATTTACCAAATCAAGGACAAATTAAGGCTCAATCTTGGGGACATATTAATGGAAAAGAAGTTAAAAAGTTCACACTGAAAAATAAATGTGGTCAAGAGGTGGATGTAATTAATTACGGTGCAGCAATTACGAGTATCAGAACGCCTGATAAGAATAATCAGCTAGCAGACATCGTCCTTGGATTCGACAATCTTGAAGGTAATGTAGAATAAAAAAGTCTCATTTTGATCTGGTTTAGTCAACAGGTATTCAATTAATTAATTTTCTTTATATCAGGTTACTTGGCCAAGAACAATCCTTATTTTGGGGCAACGGTTGGCAGAGTTGCAAACCGAATTGGTAAAGCTCGTTTTACACTCGATGGTGTAAACTACAGTTTGGGAAAAAATGCGGGAGAAAATAGTCTGCATGGAGGTTTTAGAGGATGGAATTCAAAAATATGGGAAGCCAAGGTTTTTAATGAATCTGTTGTAATGACTCTTTTGAGTGAAGATGGAGACGAAGGCTACCCTGGAGCTGTAATTGCTTCGACAACATTTAAATTTAATGATGATGGAGAATTGAGCATCGAGATGAAAGCATTTAGCACAAAAGCTACTCCGATTAATCTGACAAATCACAGCTACTTCAATCTCGCTGGGCATGTAAGTTCATTATTCATTCATCATTCATCATCATCATTCATCTCCATAGTTAATAACCTATATACATAATAAAGTATGTTGACTTCATAATGTATATCTGTTCGTCCATTCGCATTGAAATTGCGATGTTTCCATTTTCTAGTTGTTTTTGACATAAGTATCCCTGCTAAACATTTCGGAAGAAATCAAGATTTATCATCTGGTTTTTGTCATCTGGATTATTATCTGGTTATGTTCGGAAATTGCCCGGACTGAATCGGACACATTTCGGATTCGAGTTTTATCCCAGACAAAATCCGGACAAGAACGGATACATTCCAGATTTCAAATTCTAATTTAGATAAATATTAATTCTGGTTCCATATTTCGAATAAATTCCGGAAAATCGGGGATTCATATCGGATTGAATGTCCTTTCATGAATGAAATCGGATGAAACCGGAGAAACTGCAGAAAAATTCCGTTTAGATTTCGGATTAATTTATCCGAAATTTTAAACTGGAATTTGATTACACTATAGAAACTATGATCTACGCACGATTAATTTCTCGTATTTGCACGTCATTTACCAAAAAATTCAAATGAAAGGATTAAAAAAATAATTCAGAATATTTAATTTTTGAAATATAAAAACTTTAAATTCCTTTTCTAATTTCAGGAATCTCAATAAGTTTCATTAAATTTCTTGAAATCTCTTTAACATCATACAAAGTCTAGTGAAATCCTTCAAAATTCCACAAAATATCGTTATATTCCTAAGGCTATGTGGCTCAAGTGATTTTAGAAAATATATTCCACCTATTTACACGTAAATAAATAAATAAACAAATTTTTGCGTACAGGCAGCACAAGATATTTTTTACTTAGGTGGAAAATATATAAGACTAAAATCATTTGTATCACATGCTCTTAAAAATACTTAAAAATTCAATGAAATTTCGTAAAATCCTTAGAATCCCTTTAAAAATATCATAAAATCCCACAAAATATCACTAAATTCCCTAAAATTCTTTAAAATCATATAAAATCTCATGAATTTCTGAAAATTTCTGAAAATACCAATAAATTTCGTAAAATTCTATAAATTCCTTAACGTCATTAAAAATCCCTTGAATAAGTATCTGAAAATCCATTAAAATTTCACAAAACATCGTAAAATCCCTTAAAATGGCTTAAAATTCCAAAAAATATGATCAAACAAGTTAAAGGTGATGATCAAAAAAAAGTTTGGTGATTTCAGTTTACCTGTAACATTCAAAGTTTAATTAAAATATTTTAGAAGATTTCTAGGGATTTCGATGGATTATAAAGAATTTTCAGGTATTCAATGAGACTGTAAATGTTTCTATAAATATTTCAAGAGATTTTTAAGATTCTTAGAAGATTTCTAGGAATTATAAGCTATTTTTAAGAATTTTCAACTTGTTATTATGTTGTTATTATTATTTGCAATATACATATATCGCGATCTTAAAACATTTGAAATTGAATTTGTTTTCAAAATTTAAAAATATTTTTTGTGGAAGTAAAAACATTTTTTTGAAATCTTTTATTCGCGCATCTACTAATGGTAGTATGTATTAATAATTTATATACATTATTTTTTTTTATTAGAGTACCAATTCTGATGAGATCTACAAACACGTGGTTCAAATAAACGCAGATCGCTGGACAGTAACTGATTCTGAAAGCATTCCAACAGGAGAACTCAGACCAGTTGAAAACAGCATAATGGATCTAAGAAAGTCAACTACCCTTGGAGAAGTTATCAATAAAGTTCCCGGAGGTGGTTACGATTACAATTTTTGTCTGCCTGATTCAGATTCAAAAAAAATCACATTTATGGCCAAAGTGGTCCATCCAACATCTGGCCGTGTTATGGAAGTATTTAGCAATCAGCCTGGAGTACAATTCTATACAGCAAACTATTTTCCGGAAAAAAATGCAACTGGAATTTTAGGAAAAGAAGGAAAATCGTATTTTAAACATGCTGCCTTCTGTCTGGAAACTCAAAATTATCCGGATGCTATAAATCATGTAAGAGACTTCATTATTAAATAACGAAATTTAAAAAAAAATTAATCTAAGAAAACAATTTCTAAGCACCTTTTTATTTTGTATAGGAAAATTTTCCGGATGCTGTATTGCGACCAGATGACGTTTATCGACATCTTGTGATATACAAAGTGGGCGTTCAAAAGTGAAAATAAAAATAGATTTCTGTAAGGAAGGTAATAATTTTATCTCCAAGTATAATCTATACATTTAAAATATATATTGTGTGCATTTTTTACAAATAAAGAAGTTTCTACAAATTAAACTACGGTTGAAGATTAAAAATATTAATTAAACCCTCATGAAATTGATTATTATGTTCTAGTCTTTCTTTAACTACAGGGACAAAAAATAAGTATATTCAGTTAGCAGGGTGGCAGCATTGAATACTTATGTCTTTCTAATAATCACACTGAAATTCACCCCGATTCCCGTATTTAATTTGACCATGAAATCAACTATGTAACTTTTAATTGTCTCGTAAGTTCGGGAGAAACTCATGAAATTCAAGCATCTTTGCTTGATAAATGAAACCACTAAGGGGTTTAACCTATTTACTTAGAATTTGCTTTGAGGATGCTTAATAAAATAATATCCTTGATATGTTCCGCATATTAATGCCCTCCTATCCAATATTTAACTCAATATCATTTTGGAGAGTATGTTAAGTTATAATCTTCTTTTCAATAAATTAATGGTATTTCCACACTAATAACCCTTTTCATTAGACTTACTCAATATATTTTCTCTTGAATAAATTTCAACCTGATGTCCTCTGATAAGAATCACAGAATTCCATAAATCGCATTAACTGGTATGGTGACCGAAATCAATTATATTCTATTTATTTCACTTCTCGGAAATGGAAGACGCGACTTTAGCCATACTCATTCCGACAACTTTCTCGTAAATAAATAAATAAAATACATTTTTCGCAGCAGACAACAATTCCCTTAAAAAAAGATTAGAGTTCTAAAACATTGGTATATTCAGAGATTTTCGCTGTCTATTATTACATCAAATATTTATATTTGTTTCTTAAAATATTGCGCTTCCAAACCAACTATTGGCGGGATTCCAATTGAAAATCAAAATCGCTAAATTGATATTAATACGGCATGACCTTTTCTGTAGGGGTTTTTAGTCCTCAGGGCCAAGAGAATATTATTAGAATAAATATTAAAAGAGATCTTAAACCCCTAAAAAAAACATCTTTGTAAAAATTTTAAATTAGAACTTTTATTTTTAAGGCTCTTGAAAAGTTTTAGAGTACTTGGTAATTTAATAAGGCTCTCATTTTCTTTCTTATTTATTTGACCTATAAGAAAGCAGGAACTGTACTATATACGTTAGGTAATTTAATAAAATAAAGAATAAAAAAGAAATTTCCGAGTCACCTGCCAGTATTGTACTATACATTTCTTTTATTGTTTAATAATACTCCGCGGTAAAAGTTTTCAATTACATAATCTACTTTTACAGACTGGTATTTACGTAAACTGCGAAGCTCAGGAAAGGAACTTGGAAGAAAGAAAACTTTAGAAGATATGATCAAATATGTATATTCTGGTTTCTATATTTTGTCTATCACGTGGCAGAAAATTTTCTTCCGACCTCGAGCACGTGGCTTGTCAGTGTCATTAGGCTGTTTACTCCGATTATATAAGAACAGATTATGGAGAAAGTTAGTATTCAGTTTAATCATTATTTTCTCTAAAGAGTTGGAACAATGCATATTTAAGGCTTACGTAACTTACCTTTTTGATAATTATGAATAGTAATCTATCCAACGTAAATTAATAATTGGTTATATAAATAATTATGAATTCCGCACTCTCGTTCTTTTTACTTTTTACTTCTTTTTGAAAATTTTCATATTACTAAAACATGGAATTCGGATAAAACTGTAATTTCATTTTTCTATTAGCAATAGCGAAAAGAAATTTTTATTCGGGTCCCTGATGATTTCTTTAATCCTTTTCCATGCCAAATCGTCCGTCTTGGTTTTGAATGAACTTTTACATTTTCAGTTTAAAAAAAATAAAATATTGAAACATGCCTTGCCTCGCATATGAATTTTATTGTAGTAAATTTATGAAATCTATATAGATAGGAGTTAAAGTGTTCCTGGAATAAGCGTCCTCCTGAGAAAACCATACAATATAGCATAACAAAGGAGCTTCGAGAGCAGCAGACATAGATTATGTAATCTGATATATTCAGGGTAAATTTACACAACCTTGAATTGTATTTCGCGAAAAGGTAACAATTTGAACCAGAAATATCCTGTGATTAAAAGCGAGAAACGTATATTTATTCAGACAAAGAATATTGTTTTTTTTATAATAAAATAAAAAAAGAGTAATGTAAATTTTTATTTTTCATCGTATTATATTTAAACGTCTTTGGCCCTCTTTGGCTTCTATATTTCTCTCTTTGGTGCTAATTTTGTTGATTTTGAAGGATTTCAAGTGTACTTTTCACCGCACATGTTGCTAAAAATGTGATTTTTTTAGAAGTAGAAAAAAATGTAAACAAACTTAAACCAATATACTGATATATTAAATGTTT
>JAUESI010000033.1:6023011-6036671 GCA_032275145.1 Synergus laeviventris | reverse complement strand
CGGACACCCTATATTATAAGATATATACATTTATTGATTACAAATACGATATATATCTATATATAAAATACTTTTCGGGTCAAGTACTTTATGTCACTAATTATAAAAGTTTGATTCCTTACGCTCATCAATCCTTAGGAAAATAAGATTAAAAATGTCGTCTGCAAGTTTCACGACAGATTCTGGTCTCTTTTAGTCCTACTGGAATTTTTACTTTGTCCAGGTTTCTGACCAGATTTTTCAAATCATAAATTTTTATTTTTTAAACAACTTTTGGACCATTTTTTGTATAAGATTGTATCATTCAATGCCATCTAACGATTTCTTTTTCAATTCACAATGTAGCCTAAACAACTTTAAAAAAATCTTTCAACTCAATACAAATCGTTTGAAGATTCTCTTTTTTATTTAATCCTTTGTATTCTACTATGCCCCACTTTTCCTTTTTTGCAACTGTTTGGTCTTACTTTGCACTCTTTTTCAAACTTTTCTGTCCTGCTTTGTTCTGTTTTTAAAATAAATTTTCGTAGAAGTTCATTAAAATCTTTCTTCGAAAGTCAGCGTATAAGCCACGATTTTCAAAACTACCAAATGGCGGGTCATTTTAAAAATCCTTTGAAATCCTTTAAACACCTTTATCTTGTATTGATACTTTAAAAATTTCTTTGGAATCTTTTGAAACAATCTAAAATATTTTAAATCTTTTGAATTTCCTTGAACTCACTGAAATTTGTTATAATTTTTGAAATTCTTAGAAATTTTATAAGAATCGATAAGTTTGGCGAAATTAATTGAAATCCCTTAAATCTTTAAATTTTTTTGAACACTTTTCAAATCCCTCGACAATTTATAAACCTATTATGATAGTTTTTTATAAGTATCATTAGTCATTCTATAAAATCTTATAAAATTCCTTGAAATCCTTAGAAATACCTTGAATTCCCACGAAAAACAATTGGAATTGTGTCATGTTTTATTGTATTAAACAATAAATTGAGGACCGATTTATATTAAGTCAAATTAAATTATATCAAAGGAATTGAGATGTTTCATTAACTTTTAATTGGAAATTAAGCTGAAGTTTCAGACGTCTAATTTAACGAAGATAAAATTTTTCTTTCTTTTTTTAACTGATAAATATAATACAAATAAGGTCAAAAACAATGTTTTAGAATATGCAAATGCGCATATTAAGCCACAGAAAACTACAATCCTTCAAAAAACAGATTTTCTAAATGTGTCATTTGTATTAAAAGGTATTATCAAAGATTAGGGTTTGTCTCAAATGACACATTTAGTCAGAAAATGATGTGTTTTAAGAAAATCTGTTTTTTGAAGGATTGCATTATATTTATCAGTTAAAAAAAAGAAATTTTTATTTTCGTTATATTAGACGTCTGATATAGCAAGGAATCTTTTTATAACAAAATTTTTAGTCCATTTCGAACTTTAATCATTAAGAAACACATTTAGTATGTAAAAATGTGTTAATTTCTTGATATGTAGAATTTGTTGAAAAACATTGTGGAGAAAATGGCCATTGGGAATCTCGAAGAGAGTCTATGACAGAAGAAGACACCCTCAATGGTTGGACGAATTACACCCCTTGCTTCACACCGGAAATGCTTTCCCTCATTCAAAAAATTTACACAGGAAGCGAGGATGATGCAAAGGTAAAATAAGCAGAAAATCCCAAAATGAATTAAAAGTAGATAAAATTACGAAACTACGAGAATAATTTTATTAAAAGCTATGGAATGTTATGCAAATTAAATTTGAGGAAAGAATCCCATAATGCTGGAACTACAGGGCAAGTGGGCGGATTTATTTATTTATTTGTATTTATTCCGCAAACTTTCTCGCAGATAAATAATACAATTAAAATATATGATGCGCAAAATGTACTTTATTTATTTGTTTCCGGATATATATATATATATATATATATATGGCTAAAGTAACGCCTTCCATTTGCCCGTAAAAATATATGAAAGTTTTTACTAGTACTATTTTTTTAGATGAAATTTAACATAGCCGAGTGGACACGAACTTTAGAATTCGTCGGACTGAGTGTTTCGCTAGTAGCGTTACTCGTCTCCTTAGCAATTTTTTGTCAATTTAGGTAAACAAAAATTTATAGTCCTCTTTTAAAATTCACTACGTATTTTTTAATACTTTTATAAAATTTGTAACGATTTTCTAGGTCTTTAAGAAATACGAGAACGAGAATTCATAAGAACCTCTTCGTCGCCATGGTGATTCAAGTGGTTATCAGATTAACATTGTACATAGATCAAGCTTTGTTAAAAAAAGATATGTATATTTTTCGAGTTGGGATAGAAAATACTGTAAGTATATAATCAAAGTTAATTTATGTCGAGAAAAGGAAAAAAACATAAAATAATCCAATTTCAAATAATTTTTATTTTAGCCTGTGCTTTGTGAAACGATTTACGCCCTTTTGGAATATGCCAGAACTGCGATGTTTATGTGGATGTTCATCGAAGGGTTTTTTCTTCACAGTTTAATATCAGGTAAGAAATTTTAGGATTTTATAAAAAAAATGTATTAATGAACACATCTAGTAACTAGAAATGAAAGTTACTTTTATTTTCAAGTTTATCAAGCGCTTCTGAAGAAAAGTTTAAGTCCGTACACGTTTCTTTCGACAATGCGAAACTTGGAAACTATACTTTGAATTAAATTTTACAGTTCTTTGTCTTTCTTTGCATCAAAATGAAACCTTCCATCTCTGTTAGTCAAAAGACTTTTCTCTTCAAGCTTAACCTTATTCTTTCAATATGCAATAAAAAACTTCTGTTTTTTTTCTGAGCTCAAAAAAAAATTAATTTTGCATTCTACAAAATATAATATTTATTAATATTGCCTTTGAAAATGACTTTCTTAAATTTTCTTAATTTTGATAATAGTTACTGTCTTGCAAGAATCTTCGTATTACCGGACATACAGATTGGTGGGTTGGGGTCCTCCAGCTTTATTAACCTTGGCTTGGGCAACTGTAACCGCAATTTTCTATCATCCGTCAAAGTAAGTCAAATAAAAAATCGGAAAAATATGCAGAGAATAAAATGAACCATATTTATTATTCCAGTTTCTAATTTATTATGAGTGTCACGTATACAAAGTCATAATCACAAATTTTAAAGAAACCTAATATTTTTTAATGGACTCATCCATTTATTATGTAACGCTTTTTTTTGCTATTTTTGGACCTCCCCTATTTCTGTGTAACCCTACTGTAATAATGAACCATGACATTGAACATTAAATGGTATTATTGAACAATTTTCAGAAATTGGGAGATAGAAAATTATAAAGGAAAAAATAGAGGAAACTGTATAGTATTTCAAAAGATTTCAAAGGGTTTGTAAAATTTTCAAAGACTCCAGGGGATTTCTATTTGTATTTGAAAAGATTTTAAGAAATTTGAAAAGAAAAAAAATTATCTCAAGTGATTTCGAAAGATTTTAAGGGATTTCTACCGCTGAATGTTACGTAACATTTCTCTAAATTCCACCCCTCCTACCCGATCATATAACAGATCCAGAACAGTTCTTGAACACTCCATCCCACCTAAAAGCGTTACGTAATATATTGCTGTCCCCTTACAACAAATATAGATCTTTTTTTTTAATCTGAGTGTCTATTCGTTCAGCTTTTTTTTTGCTAGTGAGGGAAGGGAAAAACTCTCCTTCTGCTTTCCAATTCAACCAATCAGATTTACAAGATTTCGCCATTTATTTTAAAAAGCTGGACGACTAGACACGGCTCTTTTAAATTATTTCTTTTTTTATTACGTAGTTTAAGAAGAAAAATTAAACTTTGATGTAAAAATTAAGATATATATATGTAAATAGAATTCAGAAGAATTTTATTCCTTAGATGTTGGTGGGGGTACAATCTCAGCTCTTATTTTTGGATCCTAGAAGCACCTAGAATGGGAGTAATAGGGGTAATGTTGAAAAAAAAAACTTTAATATAATTCCACATTTCACGTGGAAGTTGAAACGAGAAGAATTGCAATTGACTAATGCTTTTTTTATGTCCCAGGTCAATCTCCTATTCCTGGTAAACATCATTCGTGTTTTAATAGTAAAACTTCAACAGAGTCATTCTAGTGAGACTGAAAAAGTCAGGTAAAACAAATATTTTTTATAAAATATATTGCTATTATCATTAATCACCTTTTATTGAATACATTAAACTTCAAAAAACCACTTTATAGATTGAACACGATTTTATTAAAAAATCTTCATTAGAAATTAGAAAATTTCAAATAAATAGCTAGTGAGATCTTGTCCTAATCAGATTTTCTAATAGCTTCTCTCAAGTTAATGAAGAGTGACATTCATTCGAGTTACACTGCAGAAACTTCGCGCTAATTGCATCCAAGCCAGGCAATTTTCAAATAGAACTTGAGAAATTCATGAAATCGAAAATGTTCAGAAATGTTAAAAGTACTTTTTAAAAATTTCAGATAATTAGGAATCGTAAATTCCTATAAAATATTTATTTATATTCAACTTTTGCGCGAATTTTTGTTACAGAAAAGCTGTGAAGGCTGCAGTTGTACTGCTGCCTTTATTAGGTATAACAAATTTTCTTTCGATGATAAAAGCACCCTTGGACAAAAGTGTTTGGGAATTTGGACTTTGGTCTTTCATCACACACTTTTTAACTTCATTTCAAGGACTTCTAATAGCCAGTATTTATTGTTTCTTCAATGGAGAGGTAATTCAATTTGAAGTATCATAATTTAATTGCATATTAAACAATAATTCACGAAATTATTTCTTTTTTGGGCGAAATTTTCAAAATAGCAAATGCCATTTACACCGAGACAGTTCAATTTTTAGGGACTTTTCTTTATTTGAGTTCAGAATTTGGAATCTTTTTGAAATATGATTAAACTCATTTTTGTGTTTCATCTTTTCCTATATACTTAAAAGAGTTATGTTTGGTGGTTTAGTAATTCACTGTCCGCGGTAATTAGTGGACAATAATAATTATGTATATAATTGAACAAATTTCAGGTAAGAATAGCGCTCAAAAAAACAATTTCAGTACAAAGATCCAATCGAGCATCAGAGTTATCTAGAAGACAGTCACATCTCACTGGATCACATACACACCGAATTACATCGGGTAATTATTCAATTATTAACATATATTTTAAGGTATTCTAAGCAGTTTTGGGGGGGGGGGGCTATTTAGTTTCCTATTGTTTCTTACATGAGGAAAAGGGGCTCAATTTAAATATTACATATAAGATTTCGCTTCATTATAAAAAAATCAGTTTTAAATCTTAACGCTATACTGAAAATCCGGTAACATCAATAAACAGATTATTCCGCCAATTTTCTCGAAAATAAATTTAAAAAATCAGCAGACAGCAAGATATTTTATTTTATTTTATTTTATTTATTTATTTACAAGAAAAGTTGGCGGAATATACATGGCTGAAGTCACACCTTCCATTCTCACAATATTTCCTTTCTTGATTTATATTCTAAAGCAATGTTAGCAATTTAATCCATGTTTTTTAAACTTTCAAACTTCAACTTTATTCCGCGTTATATTTTTTATACAAAAGTAGATTATTATCGCTTCAAACTTTCTTATCACTAGAGAGAAATTTTAAATTAGAAAAATTGACTTTTTATTTTTGCAGTCATCTGTGCTTTTTTCTTCAGCTCCGTTCAAGGCATGTCTTTTTTAATTACTGATGAAATACTAATGAAAGTTTCAATTGAATAAAAATAGATTTTATTTTTTTGACATTATTCCTTTAAAGCCGGTAATGCATTTTTAAATGGAAACCATATTGTGGGGGATAAAATTGTCTTCATGCATAATAAAAAGTAAATTGAAATTATTATACCGCAGGCTATAACTGCAGTTATGCAAAAGTTGTATAACTACTTCGATAAAAAAGTTTTTCCTGGGAATATTCATTAAGAATACATTAGATAATACTTATGAAAATCCTTTTAAAACAAAATTTTTGTTTGATAATATTTCTGTTATTTTATGCTTTTTTTCAGAACGAAATTTCGACTATTTGTGCATTTGCTGATATAATAACACAAAAAAGAATCTCAAACTGACGCATATCCCAAGCTAGGTGAATATTATGTAAGATATTAAGATGAAAATTTTATTAGATCTGAATCTAAAATAATAGTTTTGTAAAATATTTCACTGTTTACTCCGGATGAAAATATAAATTTAAACTCTTTGTATTCTTTAATTGAACTATAGTTAATTAAATCAGAAGAATTCAAGATTTAGTGACGTTTTAGCCATTTTAGCGACATGCGCTTGAAGACTGAAATTTGTCATTTACTTCAGCTTTTAATACATTGAATCTAGAAAACTGCTCTAATTTGCATATACATAATTTGCAATACTTTGTCGTATTTCTCACAGTGATTTAAGTTCTTGTCATTTTTATAATTCTATATTTGTAAAAAAATGCATCGATTGATAATAAGCGTCGTATAAAAAATAATATATTTTTTTAGTCTCACATTTTCATGTTTATAAATATTATAAAACATTATCAGACAAATGGTGGCGTTGAATGATCTACATAGATATCGTAAATAACAAAAAGATGTGATAAAAAGATGGTTTTTTAAACTACTATCAAATATATTTAAAAAACTACAAAGAATTAATATTATCGTAAAAAAAGATACAGATATTTTAACGCAAGCGAATTTCTTTGTATACTGTTTTGTCAAAATTTATATTTAAGGTCATTAATCTGAAGTCAAAAGTCCATTCTCTGAAAACATAAGTGAAAGTTTAATATTTTCACAGTTTAGAGCTATAGGTATGTTGGCAAATCCTGTTCCAAACGAAATGATAAGCGTCAGCCTTGGCTGAAAGGTTGAAGCACAGAAGGTTGAAGCTATTATATAACATTATTAAAATCGTGCGATAAATGAATCATTAGAGGCAAAAAAATACATAAAAGTGATCATTTTAATGACAGAAAGGTCACTCTTTAAGATAAAGAATCTCGTTCTACACGATTGCGATTTCCTATATTGTCATATTTTTAATAGGAGTAAACCAAAAAAAGGCCTAATTTAATTAACAGCTGCTACTAAATTGAAAGAATTCGTAGTTTTACTTTAAAATGGAATTTCTTTCCTTCTATCATTTTGTGTAAATTTTTACTTTTAATATATAAAGCTTAACTGGGTTTAAAAAATAAATTAAAATTTAATTTAATAACTTTGTATTTTTTTGTTCTGTAGGATTATAAATACATGTAGAGTTATTTTGTGTAGAGTTTAAATGGAATTGATACCGCTCTTATACTATTTTGTTGTTTTTTGAGATTAGAAAATTATTCCTCTTGACACAGAATTATAGTCAATCCAAAAATTTATTTTCTACAGATTCATTTTGTTATATAGTCAATTTAATTAACTTTGTTGAAACATGTACTTAAATTGGAATCGTTCATACATTACGTAACGCTTTTAGGGTGGTGGGAGGGTTCAAAAGAAGCTTTTATGACCCTGTTATGATCGGGGGAGGGGAGGAGGGATTTGCAGAAATGTTACGTGGATTCAACGGTACAATTCCCTTAAAATATTTTGAAATCATATATAAAATATTTTTATTTCTTTTCAAATTTCTTGAAATCCCGTGAAAAATTATAGAGTGTGAAAAAATACACTTCGTAAAAAAAAGAAAATGTAAATGGCTCTGTGATTGGTCACAAGAACAAACTCTTAATAATTTAATTTTTACTGCAAAATAATGCTTTCAGAGGGAAAATGTACGACACAAAAGATATGAAATCAAAAACTATCTATAAAGGTGAAATCATTTGAAATCCCTTAAAATCTTTAAAAACCTTTCAATTTTCAAAAATTCTTTGACATTTTTTAAATCCACTGAAAAATCCTGGAAAATTCGATTGGTTAAACCCTTTAGGGGTAAAAGATCGTCAAAAAAGCGTTTCATAATAAATCGATAATCCTATTTTATAATATACAAATTTTTTTTTTATTTGCTGGATTATAATTGACTGTAAGGTGATGAATATTGTAACGTTACGTATGTATTAAGGAGATTTATAAGATATTTATATACAAATGTATAGAGATATTTTCTCATGAGTTGTATGGTTTTTTGGAAAAATTAAAAAAGTATATGTGTTTCTTTACAAAAAGATGTTTCTCTAAGAATGTATCATTGCTGAGATTGTGTTAATAATAATTATAGTTGATATCTAGGCTGTTATTATATGGTAATACATTTGTAATGCAAGTGATGTCGAAATTCAAAATCCAGAGACAGATAACTTTTTTAAAGTGATATTTACGAGTAAATAAACTAAAACTATCATTTTTCCATACAAAATATATTTTTCGTCCTGTTTTAATATAGTTCAATGATTCATTTATTTTATTTCAATAAATTCAGCAAGATCTGATTCTGGATATAGATAATTGACACATCCTCGAGTGTTCTGACTGTTCTTACAAATAAAGAGAGAAAAGCAAAACAAATTATAATCACGTGTACTTTATTAACTACTTATAATATTTTGTACATGTACTATTTCTTAATTCGAATATGATAAGTTTGGGAAATTTGATTTTGGATAAAAAATATTATATCCATGAAATTGACCCGCCTAGATTATTTGATTTCTCTTTTATTCAAGAAGAGGATATAAAACAGTGATAAGTATTTTTATAAACTAATTATAATATTAACTAAGCTATCACACAGTTCAAACTGTAAATTTAAAATAATTTCAAATGTTGCATTTTCGAATATACATATATAATAAAAATGTCACTCTCACAAAATTTGTCATTCCAATAAACAGTTTACTTATAAACAGGTTTTAAACTATTTATTAATTTTATTAATTTTATTAAGTAAAAATTTCAGTCTTTCAATCAATTTCAGATATTAATGGAAAATAATTCATTTCCTTATAAAGGAAATTCAGAGGACGGATAGTTCGTTTTATAAAAATGATTAGTTCTTGATTACAATTTCCTCAAAAACTAAGCTTGAAAGAGCCATTATGCATTTTTTTCTAACATTATTATGATTCAGTATATTACTCTATAACACTACAATGTTTACGTGTCTATTATGAATCAAAAAATCATTTGTAGTAGGAATTATATTTACCTCCTATTTCATTTTCATGAATTTGAAATTTGAAATAAAGTTGGAGAGAGAAGTTTCGCAACAATTTTGATGATTCTAATTGAGTGTTCAAATCGATGACAATACTGATAAAAATTAATTAATGATAAATCGTAAACACTATCACAGATCATTATTAGCTGCATCATGTATTAGCTGTTTTTGTAATTGTATTTCCTAATTATAACAATATACACATTGTTCAGAAACGATCAATCATTACACAATAACTAACATACATTTTACGTATTTAAAACCTGTTTAAACTATTGTATACCGAAAACATTATTTACTCTTACAATAAAATCTTTAGCTACCAAATTCTTGAATTTAAAAAATTATTTAAAGATCGGGTCTATATAGATAAAAAATACAATCATTAGAAATGAAAAAATCTAAAGGAATTAATATTATAATTAAAACCAAAACAACATTATGGAAAACAGTTATCAAAACTCGTCATGAAAACTTCTCTCAGTGTCGACCATTTTGCTTCCTAAGAACAAATCTGTTTTGCTGAGGATTTCTGACAGATTCAATTTACCATCGTGGTTTAAATCTGAGAGATCTATTAAATGCTGAGCTTCCTGAATCGCATGTCTAGGATTTCGAGGATCAATATACATCTGAAAAAATAATTATTCCATGAAATAAACGACTTATTTTTCCGTTAATTATGAAATAGCAATATGCTAATTTGTTTTGATTACCAATAATTCAGTGCGATCAGCTTTTCCATTTTTATTCTTATCGATAAGATGTCTAAATTCTTTTCTTCGTTCTTCACTTCCACCAACTGGTTGCAATGGTTCTTCTCGAAGATCCAGCCCCATCCCATCGGAAGGCAAATCTGCAAATTCATTCTCTGTCAGCTGCTCATCTCCATCACGATCTAAAATTTAAATTATTATTACAAAAAAATATGTAAACCTTCATCAATATCATCAATCGAAGAAAATGGGCTTACCAAATTTTTCGAATAGGTCCTCAACCATCTGCAAAAGAGCTCTGTGACTACTTTCTGGATGTGTAAATGCCAAAAATTCGTCAAGTGACAATTTTTCAGGATCTGTCGCAGCCACCTCAGACCATCGTGCTCTGTCTCTCATAATGATTTCTTTCAAGGATCTTGACAATTCTGAATGTTTTTTATTGTGCGAATTGATGTAATGATCAGAAAAACCATGTAATCTTAAAAAATGAACGTGGTATTCCTCCCACGATATTTCGCCTGAAACGAATTTCCTATTTAAAAAAGTCATAGTTATACCATATCACGTGATTTTACGAAAAAATTCTGAATCCTTTGATTTGAAATTGTATTGTCAACATTAAGAAAAATACACAATAATGTAATTTGAATAAATTACCATTTCGAGGATTATTGTCGATAGCAGTGAAAAGTCCGATATTTTCTCTCATGGCGCGATCAATGTGATCAGTAATTTTAGCATGAATCCATTTAGCCAATTCCTGAATATCAAGAGCCTCGTCCTCATCCATATCAGCCCGATGGAAAATGTCTTCAAGAATAATTCGAGGATCATCCTGATTTTCCATTCGTTCCACTTCCCTTATCCTCTCATTGTCTTTTCGACTTATTCCTATGTTGCGAAATCGTGCTAAATCCTTTTCAAGCTTTCCACCAACTGTCGCAGTCTCCAGTTCAGAGAAAAGGTTCTCCACTTCAATGCCTTCTTCGGTAGTCGGTTGACTTTTTAAAGGAACTGCTTTTTTGAATTTTATAAAACATAATGTCACGTAAATTACTAATGGGACAAAAATTGTCCAGCGAAGAAGGCGAAGAGATGCAAGATCCACTTTGCAACTCATGATTGCGACCTAAAAAATAAATTACTCTTCTCATTAATATATATATACTACATTATATATACTTATATATATACTTATATACTACATTATACAACAAGAGGGAAAAATGAGACTTTTTACATAGACGCAGACTGAAAGTATCATATGAATATTCATTTTTTTACTCACTCCCATTCTATTCCAGATTTCTTGAAACTCTATCAATAATTTCATTTGAACTACATCTTTTGTCTTGGCAACTTTAATCCCTAGAGAACTTCCCTTTTAAAACTCACTTGACCTACAAAATTCAACTCAATTTCACAGAATAAGAAACAGATGTTTTTCTGTTTAAATATAAATAACGGTTTTAAATATATTTTGCTCTACATGTTGGATTTTTCTCTGTATTTCACTTCTTTTGGATATATTATGAAACACTTTTAACACACGTGAATACGAAAGCCTTTCCTTATGCTTATGGTCAATCACATTTTCACTGTTAAAGTCACGTGCAATTATGTATTAAAATTATTGAATTTTTAGACATTTTTAGTTCAGCTTGTTCTGCGAATTGCAGTTTTTGAGACTGTAAATCAATTGCACTTTGGTTCACGATTTTATTTCGACATTGAAATACATTTTTCAGGAGATAGAGTCTCCTTTGGCGTGACAGCGACTGGTCTCACAGCTCTATTGATCCACTTTCACTGCCGGTTTTCTCTCTCCCTTTCTTTCATTGACGCTTGGAGTTAGAAGTTGAGAGTCACTGAGAAAAACCGCTTTGGGAAGATTTCATTTAAGATATCATAGAATTTCATACTCACTTTCAAATGTTAAACTAATGGCATTCTAAAAACTCAAGTAATATTATTCAAATAATAACTGAATAATTAAATGAAAATTTTTTTTAATTAATTTGATATCTATATAAATTGGTACTCTAGGAAATTTTAAAGCGTAAGTTATTAAATAAACAGCCAAAGCTTATAAATTCTGAAAACTCGAAATCAATTATGCGCCATTTTTGTCTTCAAATGTAAATCTCTTTATTTCAAAATCTATTATTACAATAGTTTATTATTTACAATTCTTAATAAGTACTCAGTGCTACTGTTTTCGATGTTACAAAAACGCGGTAAAAATTAAATGAAATCCGTGTATAAAATCGACGACTTTGAAATACGTTCACAACAGAAATATTAAAATTCATAGACATTACGATAAACTATATCAAACAAACTATGTACAACAAAGAGTCATTCACTATTATCTATAGACTTAAGGCGTTTCAAAATCAAAATAGATTTTGTTTCTTAATTTTATAACATACTTCCTACTGCAAATTACCTAGAACTTATTAAAACTATTTCTTATATACAGCATAATTAATTAAAGGCATAAGCAAGATGTTTTGGACATTTTTTGTTCATTTGTTACTTATTTTCTTGTGATAGAAATATTTTTAAAAAATGAGAATTTTCACAGGCAATTGCATTTATGGTCTTAAATAATGAATTTCAGGTTTCAGTGTAATTAAGAAAAATTAAATTCAAAGATAAAGTAAAATCATCATAAAGTAATTATTTTTTTAAAATAGACAATTAAAAGCGTTCTCACAGATAAAAGGTGCAGATCCTTGAACAAATCTACTTCGATCAAGTATACATATTTTTACCATTGAGAAATTAATTAATACTTTATTGGTCTTTTCCTTACGAAAAAAACAACAGACAACTTTTTTTAAGTATATCAAAATATCAATATTCGTTCAAATTTTGAACTTTGAAGAATAAGACAACTTATTATCTTTACATGTATGGGAATACTGATCGTTTTATACGTATATCAGGTTACCTCACATCGGTTATTTTTGTTTAAAAAAAAGTTTCAAGACATATTTTAGGTCACTATTTTCATTCAGGTCAAAAAATCTGTCAGTCAACTAAATTTTAAAATTGGGTTTCAATTTCAAAAGATAAAAATACAAAAACATGTAAATGATATATTTACTGAAAATTACTTATTTAAATTACTAAGATTTCCAGTGAAATATTTTTTGCCGACAGAATTTTGAAATGGATAATAATTAGGTGAGAGCTTACTAGAACCTTGTTTTGCTTTCTATTTGGATTTTTTCATCATTCATCTCAAGGGCTAAATTAGTAACGCCTTGGATGTTGCTACCAGATCTGGATTTGGTTGGTGGTCCCAAAAGATGTTTTACTGGTGGACTGAGAAGGTCATAATCCAATTCTCTTGGATTCTGGAAGCCAGTTGCAAAACTTACAACAATGCCAACGAAAACTGTGACGAGGCAGCCAATTGCACTGTACCAGAGATAACTCACCTAAAAATATTTTAATGTTATCCATTAGGCTGTGCAATTTATCAAAAAATAAATAGTTGCCACTGTTTTTCAAAATTTTTAGATAAATAGCATAGCAGCAACTTACAGTAACATTTCGTCACACGAATTTTTTTAAAAAGGAATTTTAAAGGATTTTAAAGGATTTTAAGGGATTTTAATAGTGTTCGTAGAATTTCGACGAATTTTAAGAGAATTTATGCTTTCGGTTACAATAAACATATTATTGTAAATAAAAACAATTTTAGGAGATTTTAAAGAATTCTA
>JAUESI010000033.1:6006608-6022911 GCA_032275145.1 Synergus laeviventris | reverse complement strand
AGAGAATTTATGCTTTCGGTTACAATAAACATATTATTGTAAATAAAAACAATTTTAGGAGATTTTAAAGAATTCTACAGGACTTTAAAGGATTTTAAATGTTGTGAAATCTTGAGGAACTTTAAGAGGTTTCTAACTATTATTGAAATTGTAAGAGATTTCAAAAGGTTTCTAGGAGTTTTAAGGGATTTTAAATGTTGTCGTGGAATTTCAGTGAATTTTAAGAGACTTCAAAAAGTTTCTAGGGGTTTTAAGGGATTTTAATTATTGTTGTGAAAATTCGAGGACTTTTAATAGAATTCAAGTGATTTTTCAAAAGATTTAGATGAATTAAAAAAGAATGAATATAATTTTTAAAAATAAATGTAACTCACTCTGTATAAAGACCAAGCTTCTACGGGAAATTCCTCTGGTTGTGATGAAGCAAGAATAGTCTCATTAACACAAGGGCAACCCGCAACAGATATCGGTTTTCCAACAATATGAATTTGTTGATTGATTGTAGCAACTTGTGCTCCTAGTCCAATCCAACCAACCAGAGCTAAACCTGTAAGAGCCCCAACCATTGCTCCCTTCGAATTTGCCCACGGCACAAACATTCCAAGTGAGAATAATCCTAATGTAACACCACCAACCATTCCATTAAATGATAATGCCACCTAATTGAGTGAAAGAAAAAAAATATTTATATTTGAAGCAATACAATTTTTTTTTAATTAAGGGCATGTGATACTTTCCCAGAGCAATTTACTTTCGCCAATTTTATGTTTGACATTTACCTCCGTCTGTATGAAACGAAGATAAATGGTCCAGTTTTATCAAAAAACATTTATTATTATTTATTACGAACGTAAAGTTGAGGAAACTAAATTTGCTCTTATGGTACGTATAGGACTTATATTTACCTGAAGTACGCCCCCAAGTCGTTCAACAACAAATACTAGGGCAAAACTAAGTGCTCCAAATAATATACTAATCCATCTAGCATAAAATGCACCCCGGCTCGCTGGTAAATTGACATTAAATAATCCTAGTAAAACATCTTCTACGGTAATCGCAGCTAACGAATTTAGTGCACTAGCCACAGTACTGAAACACAATAAATGGTAATGGATATAGCTGTAACTCTGTAAACGTCCTAGTGATGGGTAAGTTACTTTTTAAAAGGAACTAGTTACTGATATCTTTATCATTTTAAAATATAACTTTTTCTCAGTTACTTTTTCCATTACTTTTATATTTTAGAAATATTATAAGTATATAGAATAACCATTGCTTATTTCTATTTGTATTCATTGTTTAGTGATTATTGGTCGAAATGAAAAAATCTTTGCGAAAAACGTAACGATTTTTATATAGTTACCGTTACTGAAAAAAATGTAACTAGTTACCATACTTTTAACTAATTATTTCCTATATTACTAATTCCGTTTGTTAAATTTCCTTAAAACTTCTGAAAAACACAATTTTCATAAGAATCCCGTAAAATCCCACAAAGTCTGGTGAAATCCCTTAAAATTTCTAAAAAGCTCAACAAACTTAAAACAATATCAAATCAATTCGAATTGCTTAAAATCCAATAAAATATGCTTATATCCCTTAAAACTCATTGAATATTTTCAAAATTCGACGTAATCAAATGTAAGGGCCTTGAAAATGAATAGTAATAAAAAGTAATAAAAAAGTAATAATTATTATTACTAACCCGAGTGAAGCTGCAAATATACCAGCAACAAAAAAGCCGGGTACTCCTTTTAAACTGCCCATGTAATTCATCACGTACAGTGGAAGCAATTGGTCCAGATCTGTAATTTGCCCAGCTCGTTCAGGGTCGCAATTTTTATAAACGCTGTACAAAACCATACCAGTCAGAAAATTGACTGAGTAGATAAGTATCAGTCCAATAGCAGATACCCATAAAGCCCTAAAACATCAAATTTACATTATTAGTTTTCCGAAATTGAAAAGATCTTTTAAAGTAACTTGCGGATGGTAATTTTTATAATATATAAGTTATAGGAAAATCATAAGTATGTTAATATCATTTATTTGTTTAATCGAAAATGATTGTAAAAAAGGTACTATTTATTCATTATAGAAAAAATTATAGGAAATCATCAATATTTTTATATTGATGATAAGACTATATAAAACAATTATTCAATTTTATGTATAAATATTTTCCTATAATTGCGAAAGTAAGGATTCGGTTGAAGTTTCAGACGTGTAGTCTGACGATTTTTTTTCACATCTGTGGTATAAAAATATACAAAATAGTTTCTATTATTTATTTAATAGCAAAAATTTTAAGTTAACTTACTGATTTTCAAGGAATTTCAAGCGATTTCAAGACATTTCAAAAATAATAAAAGGATTTTAAGAGTTTAAAAAATTTTTTAGTGGTTTTAGAAGATTTCAAAATATTTTAACTAACTTTAACGAATTTGAAGAAATTTCAAAAGATTTTAAATCCCTTGAAATTCCTTAAACCCACTTGAAATCTCGTAAAGTCCCAGGCAACGCCATGGGAATTCCTTTTAGTAAATAAATTTAAAAAAAAAAGTTTTGCCAAATTTTTTTGATATTCTAAATCCAATAAATGCAAAAATGAAAAGCAAAAAATTTTCGTCAGACTAGACGTCAACTTCAACTGAATTTCGTAAGGAATAAATGAAGTACTTGCTTTCTAACTTGGCTGATATTTTCAACACTGAGATATTTTTGAATCGAAGCTTGATTACTGCAAAACATTGTGGCCCAATAAAAAGTTCCGCCCACAACAACACTCCAAAAACTGTGCCTCACAGTGGGCGTTGGATCCATGTTAAAAATTTCCAGCCTTTCAGTTTGCAGATTGTCATTCCACACAGTGGAAAATCCGCCAGCCCAGGATACTCCATATCCAAGAATTAAAAATAATGAACCCAGGAGGACAGCAGCTTGGAAGGTATCTGTCATTATAACAGCCTTCATTCCGCCCTAAAAAAATATTTTTCAATTAAAAATTCGTTAAAGTTGAAGCTCGGAATGATCTAATTATAAACAAAAATGAAACTTACCTGAGAAGCGTAAAAAATACACACTACGTAGACTAGAGTGACAGCAACGTAAGTATTTAAAGCCGTAACTGAAATATAAATTTATCAAATTAAACTCATATTTTTTCATTCGGCTGAAATTTCAGATGTCTACTCAGAAGAATTTTTTTTTTTTCATCAAAGATTTCTTATCAAAAATTTAAAATATTGTTTGCAAAAACGTTTCCCATGCTTTTTGTTGCAATAAAACAATTTTTTTTGTGAGAATCTTTGAAGAAAAAAAACTTTAGCCTAATTATTTTATCGCTCCCTGTGGATTTGACTAACAATAATTTATTTCCCAATAGAATTTGAGTCGTTTATATATGGTAGATATTTTGGTGTGCGGATTTCTTTGTGAATGACGTAAATATTTTTCAAAACCTAAATAGGAATCTGTTAATCTCTTAATCTGGCTAAATGATCTTTGTTAGTTGTCATTTACTGACAATACATTTTTCCAAGAACATTAATTGTTGAGAAAGCATTAATTGTCAGCAATCATTCAATATACAAAATTTTGTCAATAGCTGATATCATATAACATGCGCTTCTTTCCGGATTTTTCTAGCCCATTCCAGAAAAGCAAGCATTGTGAAATAGAGAAAAGAAAATATATCTAATCGGAGAAAAATCTAAATTCAGATTATAGTTTAGAAACATATTTACCATGACTTAAAGCTAATGCAGGAGCGAAAACTGCTACAGAAGTGTACAAGATCATTTGTAGCATGTAGAGTCCACTTGCTAGAAGTCTGCAGTGCCGATTAAAGCGTAAATTTAAATACTCGTAGCTTGAAGTTAACCTCAGCTTCATATAAACTGGCAGATAAAGATGAGATGTTATTGGAACAACTAGAATAAATGACAGGCAGGTCATCCAAAACTGTGTACCCTGAAATTAATTTGATTTTTTAGCTCTCTAAAACGATGTACTTCCTCTTCTTGAAAATATTCTATTACAATTTACATACAAAAATAAATTAATAGTAGTTTATTATTAATTCAAACAGTGCAAAGTCGCTTACTATAAATTAATAAAAATTAATTAATTAAATATTCTAAATAATAAAGTATGAAAGCTATATAATATGTCAACAATAACTGAGTGATTTATACAACATTATTAACATTATTAATGTTTGAAGAACAATTCATTGTTTTTATTAAGTATATTAAGAATATTCAATTCACCTTCGAGTACATTTCAGCTGGATTGCCAAGCAATTCAATTGCAGTGACAAAACTAGCAGCAAGTGACATTGCCATTGGGAAAGTTCCCATACTAGAACCCCCCAATAAGAAGTCTTCACTCGTTTCTTGCTTTTTAGAAAAAAATCCATAAAACGTTCCAATAAGGCAGGAGATGGCCAGCATCGCTACCAAAACCACATAATCAGCCCATGAAAAATAGTTTAACAATTTCGGATGTTCCTTCAAACATTCTTCCACTTCCATCGTCTTTGCTCGTTGCTCAGCCGACGACGTGGAAAGAGCAAACAACAAAATGAGCAGTCGCAGTAGCATTTTTCTTAATTCTAAAACAAACAAACAACATTTTTTTCAAAAAATATTTCGTACAATTAGTAATTCGTTGTCATCTGCAAATATGTTAATAAGTTAATTATGGTTTAAAATGAGTGGTAAAACACGAGCATGTAATCGTATACTTATATAAAAAGTTTGCCTCATCTGCTGATCACTTAAGCCATTTGATCCTTGCACTTGACACCTATAGTAACCTTGATAGTAACCTTCTTGACTGTAATTGGAAATCCTATATTGCAATTTTATTGAAATAGACACGTGATACTTAGAAATTTCATGTGTTGGATAACCTATTTTCAATATAACTTCTTCTTATTCTTCAATATAAATTCTTTTCAGGGCATCATAAAATTTTCCCGCGAATTTTTTAAGGTATTTTAAAACTGTTTTGGAACTTTTTACATTTTTTGTATTCCTTATATTTTAACATATTTAGAATTTTTTTAAAAGATTTAAATATATTTTAAATGATTTCCAAATATTTTAATTGATATCAATGTTTAGAAATTTTTTAGATCACATACAATATGTTGAAATATAGGCATTCATATCTCCTCAAATTAAAATTTATTTTAATCTCTTGAACTCGTTCGAAATCCCTTGAAATTCCATAAAATAAAATCTCTTGAAATTTTTTAAAAACACTCAAAATATCTTGAAATCCCTTAGGATCATTATCTCTAAAATCATAAAAAATCTGTTAGCATCCCTTGAAATGTTTTTAAATTATTTATTGGAATTCATTGAAATCACTTGAGACACCTTCAAATCTGTTCAAATTCATTGAACATCTTGAAATCTCGTGTTTATAGAAATCTTTGAAACTCCTCAAAATTCCTTAAAATTGCTTAAAATCTTTTACAATCCTTTGAAGTCACTATAAAATTCCTTAAAGTCACTTGAAATATTGATATATGTAATTGATAAACTCCGAAATAGCAATTTTGTTTATATCACTTTAAATTATAATATGTCTTTATAAAAATTTTTTTACAGCAGTCTTTTTGACAACGAAAATAATCTGAAGATTGTTTTCAAATTCGGCACGTTCACACAATTCGCGCAATTTTCAACAAAAAATAACCAAATCAGGTTCTCGTCAACAATGTGTTCGATAGGTATTATATTTTCGATATTGATCAAATTAGATCAAACCAGAATCTCAAGGTTTTAAATATCATTAGAAATATTAGAAGATCAATAAGTTATTGTGTTACTATAATGTCTTACAAAAAATAGTCGATAATAAAATTCTTTACCTCTCCAGGAAACTTGTGTTACAGGCTTTATGGAAACCACATACAGAATCGTAAGAGTTCTTTTTAGAAACAACAAATATAAATATTTAAATGCTTTTGATAATTTACTAAAATTTAAACATATTTAAATAGCCATGATAATTTTGCATTGGAGGAAAAATTGTTTTACTATGCATTGTTTGTTGAGTGACAAGCATTCATGTTCAAGATTTTTTTTTGATTGACAGTGAAATAATGCCAAATGTAATTTTCGTCATGAGAAGATGATTTATATAATATAATATCCTATAATAATATATGGCTTTTCTTGTTCTTTTCTGTGAATGTCAATCACTTTTTCATGAAAAATAAGAAATTCTAAAAACATATAGTATGAATCAACATATTTTGGTAGAAATTTCAACTCACGTCTTTGGTATTTTCTAGTGCAATACCTGTTTGTGTGATATGGAACTATTGTGAGAGATAAGAATATTATAAGTTTTACTTGAAATTTTCTTTCCCTCTTTGAATTTAATTCAAATTGATTAAAAAATTCAACTCCTTTTTTTTGGTGGAAAATACAGATTAGAATTCTCTTATTCAAACTTGAATCTCAATTAAAAAGCGACTGCTATTGATTTTAAACAAAATTATCCAACTCTAAAAAAATTCCCTTTTCTTTCACTAAATGTAATTAAACAGTATATGAAATAAGACAGAGAATAAATCACATTATTATTCAATAAAATGACCAAATAATGTCGATTTCCAATCAAACAGAAAAAGTGCATTTACTTTATTGGGCTAAAGTTTTAGAAACTAAAGTATGAAACTTCAACCTAATATTTAATTTAGACTGTGCCCGAAATTTGGAGCGTAGAAGAAATATTTTAAGTGCACTTATTTTTAATTTACTATTAACTAACCTCAGTCACCGATCAGCGACACCTTATCCCCGCGTGACTGATGGACCGTAATAAAAACGTACGAAATTGCAATTGTATGATTTTGCTGGTTTTCCTGGTGTAACGCATAAATGTAATCTATCGGAATTTCACGAATAAAATTTTCCCGCACGCTTTCTTTGGTATTCGTTAGACGATTTATCTTAGTTCAATTAAATCTTTGTCAATTATAATCGCACGATAAAACTAAATTCACAACCAGATCAAAAAGTGTCACTCGGTAAATCGCCGGCAAGTAGAGAGAATAAACTTGGGATGTGTAACGGATTAAGGAGAATTTTAAGACTGATCGTTTTAATTGTCATGTACGCCTTTATACGAAGTCTTCCCCTTCCTCTGCCAAAGTCGAATACGTCCTTCTGTCAACATTGGCACTCCAATGGATGTGAGAGAATTCGTCAAACTATTCAGGGTTCAACTTTTCTTTGAAACTCTGAACATAAACCAAACTGATCTTGAAAAGTTAATAAAAATACGTAATTATTGGATTATTTATGTTCTTAACTTCAACTGAACTGAAGTTTCAGAACTAATAAAGGCTCGTTATTTTCTGTTTATTTACATTTTATATTCATACGAAATCCCAATCTCGTATTTAAAAGGCCATGCGCCTCGAAGATGTTTAAATTATTTGTAGACAATTCGTGAATGAGATTTCTCAGTATAATTAGTAGGATGACGGTAAAATAGGGAAATTACTTTGTTAGATACAATCGATGACAAATCTTCTTAACTAAACTTGAGAAATCTGCTTTTCAATTATTCAATTTCCGCGAAATTTACGAAGGAAATTAAATAATAAAACGGATGAATCAAAGGAAATATTTTTTTAATTCAAATTTCCCGAATAAGATTTTTTTTTCATTTGTTTCTTCCTAATAAACTTTAGAAAACTGTAAATAAAATATATACATATGTTATAGACGTGAAGGATGAAATTAACGTTATTTTATACTGTCCTTTTTTTATTTTAAAGTTCAGAAGGCCATTCAACTTTGGCCTCACGTATTTTTCGGCAACTTTTTACTCTTTCCACATGCTTTTTATGTAGAAATTTATGAAATTATAATCATTATAATCATAACTAGTAAGAAAATACCATATATTACAAGATAAAGTAGTTAGTGTCCTACATTGGCTAGATGGAAAATCCCAGCCCCAAATTTGTGCACAAAATTAATTGACCAATAAGGGTAGTGCACTGATGAATAAATAGGCTTTTCAGAATATCATTTTTCTAACAAAAACCAATTACATTCTTTGCTTTGAAAGGATGTTTGTTTTTCTAGAACGACATCATATTTTATCAGCATATCCAATCTCATCTGAAACTGGAACTTTAACGCCATTATACACGATATTGTCTTCTATGAAATTTATTTTCTTGATATTATGGACATGCTATACACGTGGAACGGGAAATTTTCATTGTTAAAACAAACAATCTGTCATTTAAAAACTTTTGTATTCATGTTCTTCTTTATTTTACGAAAACAGGATATTCTAATATATCATGCTTTTATAGTTTAATAAATAATTAGATGCATATTAGCTTTGGGACAACATCTTCCTGTCGAAAAATCAAAATCCCGAATGTGAAAAAATATCGAAAAAATAATTTCCGAATAAAAATAACATTAGGGAATTTTAAATTTTCGGGAAATTTAAATTTCGTATTAAGTTGCAATTTTCGTTAATAAATATTTTCTGTTCATTTAAATTCCATCCATTCCATTTATTTTTCGGCAGTTTGGGTTTGATATTTCTTTTTTCGATATTTTTACAGATTCATGGCACATTTTCCAAACGGATGCATTTTTCTCTAAACTTCTAAAGTAATAGAATTAATTAAAAAAAAAACCTTTCCAGGAGTATCTCCTGTTATAAATATTTAATACAATTGAAATGTTTTAATTTATTCAAATAATCATAGAAAAGATAATAAAGTATTGCTGACAATAACTTGTATAATCCTATCAATCAATTTAAATTTTATGGGATTTCCTTGGACCTCATCATACATATATTATTTCCAAGGAATTCGTGTATAAACATTCGGCTTGCTAAAAAGAACTCATTAAAAATCAATTTACATAAAGAAAACCTCTCCGTTAGATTGATCTAGCAAAATAACTTGTTCCGACTGCCCCCCCTCCCCCCCGCCCTTTTTTTTAATACTCTGATGAGAAAGGAATTTACGAGGGAATTTCCTAATAACATGCGTAAGATTATACAAGGGCCAATTTGCTAATTTTCGGATTAGAAATTTCGCCTTAGTCCTTGGTCGGCCAATATAAATTAATAATCTTTAACTTAGAAACTTGACTATAACAGGATGATGTAAAAACGTGATTAGAATAAAAGAATGCCGCGTTATTTTAATTTTTTAAATATTGATACATTTCATCAATTTTTTGTACCTTATTAAAGTTATATACAAAATAAAAATTTTAACTAATGGATCAAAAAAATAATATAAAAAGACTCTCATTTGAAAGTTTTGTGATCACTTTGATTTTATATGTATATAATTTGTGGACCTTTTTCATCAATTACTTCCACCATAATTTATTCAAGGCCATAACACCATTGGATTTAAAAAAGTCTTATTAAGGTCAATTATAGCCATTTTGCTAGTGTTTCCTAACAAACATTTATTGTTTGTGATTTCTTGTTGTCAACCTAATAACCGAAGCCATAGATGCGACCATAGCGGTCATTAGTCAAAATCTAACACATGGTCATCACAAGACAATAAATTAATTGTAATGGAACCTTCAAATTTAGTTCTTTAATAACCACATAATTTTACTTTCTTAATTGAAAAATGAAATCTTTTATCCGAGTAAATTCATATCTATTTGTTTTATTTATTAGATTCCTGCAATAAATTTGTCAATTGAAAGTAAAGTAGTTTTCATTTAAAATTGGATATCCTAAAGGGAACTTATGATTAATCAAAATAATTACAATTTTTACTACAATAATTTCAATGATATTTGAATTTCGGACCATTATAATGTGTACCATAATTCGGAAATATTAGGAAGGACGCATTTCAAATTTAAAGAGTAATGAGTCATGATCTTTGCAAACGTGTCGTTGACTCCGGTCAATGATGCCCCCTGGCCTATTTAATTAACATGCCTCTAGATTCGATCATCAAATACATTTAAAAAAGTTGATGAAGCGTTAGTTCTTTTTGACGTCAAGCAGTCTAAATCATAATCAGAGTTCACTTATACATTTAAGACAAAGGAAAAAGATTTTGAAAAGTGGACTGCTATTGATAATAATTAGTTATATATAACTACTTAATAATTGATCATAAAAAATAGTTTCTTTTATTATCTTAAAAATGAATTGCTTCTTTTAAGTTTTAAAGGCTCCGTGTTGCCCACTGTTATTGCAGAAATCAGCGATACGAATTTCCGCTCGACCTGATAAGAAGCAACCGTAAGCTACACTCCAGAAATTAGAACCTAAGTTGATTGTAACCTCTCTGCTTACGAGGATCGAAGACAGAAGCTAAACTTAAGTCAACTTTTTGCCTCTGGTGAGATAAAACAAGGTACACCCATCGAGAAGGAAGTTATACAAGGAATGTTAGAATTCTTATGAAATTTGTACCCAGACATACAAAGAAAGAATTCTTAAAGAATCACACTCCAACCATAGGAGAAAAGAACACCCTAGAACGTACAATATATCAACTTCAAAAAACAATTAAAATAGAGGATCATACGAAATTAAGTTAATAAGAAACCGCTACAATCGACTTGTTAACAAAAATAATATTTTGAAGAAATTATTAGGAAAACAAAACAGAAACAATCGTGGATTAACTAATTTCATAGGTGATGTTTCGAAAACACTATTCGGAACTCTGAACGAGAATGACTTAAGTCAGATAAATGGCGAATTGGACAGAATTTACAAAGATAATAAAAACTCTTCATCACTAAATGATAAAGAACTACTTGCTGGCAAAAACTTTGAAAGAAGTTTAACAAGAAATCTCACTTTAGGATTGAATTTAGCAACTAAAAACAATATCGTTAATAGTAACTTAGTCTTCGTTGCAATTTTAATTGAGGAAACCAACGAAGACATTGATGCCGCAATGAATGCTATTAACGATGGAAAACACGGTATTGTACAGTGTACACCCTCAGGGCAATGTTAAAAGCAACACTCAAAGGAAGATAGATAACTATCAACACATAATTGACATAGGTAAATTATCAGTTGCAATTGTTAAGGGACTATTCACATATGTACTGGAGATTCATAGCAATCAGTAATGGATATAATATTGTACCCTTAAGCAACCTAGAGTTGGATATATGTTTCAATAATTCCATTAAACAAGAATCTGTTAAAAGGTCATCAGTGATAACAGGACAAAATTGCAAAATTTACGGATCAATATCGAATTTAATCATATTGAATGGGTCAATGTTACTTACGATATCCGATACTCTAAAGAAGATTTGATTAAGCTTGAAACCAAATTAATACAATTGCCCAAATTATTAGAAGACGATCTAAAACAAGCTAGAATTAGTCCAGACGATACTGAAAATCTGTTAGCTACTATTGCCAATCACCGCCGAGTAAAGGGCTATAACTTTTTACACATTATATGAAGTAGGGCTTTTTAGATGTTTAAAAAATTGTCTTCCAAGAAAACTATGTCTTTTCTGTGTGAAAACTAACATAGAAACCCCGACATATGTTTAGTAACCTACAACACTAATGCATGGCATGACTATCATTGGAACCATCAATAAAGATCAGAAATAAGAAAATAAGAATTTAGGGACTGAATTCTGTCTTAAGTGAGGATTGTTATGTACTACTAATTTAGACACGTGAAGTGAATTCTCCTAAGGTAGCATACTCAAAAGTTCTTTATGACTGAATAAAACCACGTATACCATACCATAATTCTATCAGGTCTTTCGGAATAAATACCTTAAAGCCCTTTTCGGCATAACATAAGGCTGACATTTTTTTTATCGAAAAAATTCATAAGGATAAATTGTTCGAATTTCTGAGTACTATGAATAAACATTCGTGCTAACAAACTAAAAATGTCACAAAACGTGGACAATACATTCTCTGATGAGAATGCAAAAATAGTTTCTTTTATTATTATGGAAACTAATTGCTTCTTTTACATTTTAACGGCAATGGAAGAAATGTCAGTGTTTTAACAAAAAAAAATGTTATTTGATTGTTTCAAAAATATGCACAGTTAATTAGAAGAATTGAGCTGATAAAGCACTGTAATTATATATTGTGCTATAACTTAGCGCGAACTCGCACGCACTATAATTAAACAAGTAAAGAATCTTGTTTACATTACTGGTCAACTTAAACACTGCAGACTAGATGGAATTGCAAAAATGCATAAAAAAGTTGTATTTGCATGCCACTAATAATTTTTAGACATATCGGACATTTCGGGAATTTTCTACTTGCTAGGAATTTATATCACATCGACAATATTATGTATAAACGATCGGTTTTTCAGCGTCGGGAATTTTACTCTAGCAGGAATTTTCTGTTGAGAAAATTTGTCCGGAATTTCACCTGAAAATGTTTTTTTTTCGGAATTATTAGTCATCCCAATTCACCTGTTTTAAAACCTAGCGTGGGATAGTCGTAAGTAGATCAAGAAGCGCAAGGCAAGACTGGCTGATTATTATCTGCCTTCGACTACTTTGTTCTTTTTGCAGTTCGATTCTTATACACAAGTAATTGTTACCAAAACAGGAAACGTATATTATTTTATTGCGTAACAATAAGGCCATTAAAAAATACGAAGGAGTCAGTTATCGATAGAAAAATCTGTAATAAATCTTTATTTTTATTGGCAAATAAGTAATATTCATAAATTTATTAATCGTAGCGTAATTATTAGGAACAATCCTTTTTATCCATTAAACTATTTTTATCTTTTAAATATGCGAAATTCCACACTCAATACAAGGTCAAGAAGTTATTCATCTCAATACTAAATTGTCTGGGATTTAAAATATCTCCAGGGCAGTGGAAACTTAATAAGTTATAAATTTAGAAACTTATAATATAAAATAAAAATATTGATAATTTAGATGTTTAGGTAATTTGTAGCCTATATTATTTAATAGAAAAATATAAAAAACTAATTTTGATACTTAGCAAATATGTCTGACGTTTTATTCGATTGATCTAATTTCTAGAAAATAAATAATGTACTTAATTAATCAGAAGGGAAGGAGACCTTCAGTGTTAACGACCGTAACAAAAGAAATATTAGCTTATGGAAATTTTCAAGTGTCTGTCCTTGAATGACATAACGTCTCATATAATCAGTAATTGTATAAACATAATTTTTTTATTTGCAATACAAAGCACGTTTCATTAAAGAGAATGAAAATATGGACTTTTTTGTCTCTGGAGATAGGTAGGTTTCTAATATGTTTATATCAAATTATATAACGTCTTTTATCACCTTCTAATTAACAAAGATTTTCCTTATATGACGAAAAACTTTGATATCATTCAATCAAAGTTGTTTGACATAATTAAATCCAATTAGTCGTGGTTAGTAAATATTCAGGTCAAAATTTGTATTGTATTTGCATACAGGTCTCACGTAATCGGTTTAAGAAGGTATTACAAATGCAATTTTAATTTGTCATGGCAATAATTCATCTCGAGAATGTCTCGGAAGAATTTTCATGAGACTTAACCAAGACATTTGTATAGATTTAGATGAGCAAATGTCACTCTCCAATTCACAAGAAATGTCTCATGCTACAATTTTTCACACGCTTTAAAAATTGAGATCCTAGATCCGAGATTATTATCGCGTTCTTTTAAAACTGATTCGACCCCTAGATAAGTCATTTGACTGATGATCCATCACTTTTACGTGACACGGAAGCGAGCATTGTTTCACGCTTTAATGAAATAAGTACTGTTTAAGACAAAGTCAGAAAAAAAATTAAATACGATATATACGAATGTAAAGCGATATGCGCAAGCAGAAAACAAAAGGGCCCGCCGCGCCGATTGGCGCTAAAGCTCAACGTAAACTTCAATTGAAACTGGTTCAAACTGGACGCCAGTGGTTTCTTCTGGTTGATAGACAGTCACATTCGTCCTAATTGCCTAATTTGTATTAATTGAAGATCATGATGAGTTTTAGGGCCACTTTTCGATTAAAACCTTGGACCATTGTCAGATATTACAATTAGGTAATTATAGT
The DNA here is from genome assembly GCA_032275145.1 of Synergus laeviventris. Taxonomy (NCBI): domain Eukaryota; kingdom Metazoa; phylum Arthropoda; class Insecta; order Hymenoptera; family Cynipidae; genus Synergus; species Synergus laeviventris. The sequence continues at coordinate 6,008,819 of JAUESI010000033.1, read as the reverse complement.
CGAAATTTCACTAGACATTGAAGGACACTAGAAATACAGGAATACCAATGCTCATCCAAGAATACTTCGACTTCAAACTGGTTCATTAGAATTCGATAATCGCATTGATTTTCATTCGAGGGACTATTCACTCTGGAGTCAATTTCCAGCATCTCGTAATGAATTAAAATAAGGTAAAGCAGGGACTCCACGCATTCACAATAGGCAGCGCCAGTAACTGAAGTACTGCAGTTGACTCGAAGCTACTCGTTCGCACTCGTTAGTATTCGCTGGTACCACTGGTACTCGCTTCTTATTCCTTCTTATTTATTTACTACAAACGACTCACATTTGGATTTTAGGGTTCAAAATCGGCTGCAGCGTCTTTAGAATATATTTTTCAATTACGGTTTGAATAATTATTAATAATTATTCATATAACTAAACAATTAGGATAAATTACACTTTTTGAGAATATGATTTTTTTTCTCAGAATAAAAGAGCTCGATAATCTTACTGAGCATAAAACTCAACGTTGGTACTCATAAAGAACATTTACAATTAATTTCAGTTTAAAGATTATTGTTATAAACAAATTATATAAATAAATACATGGATGAGGTGCTCGATGGTACAAGAAACTTTTTGTTGAATAAAGAAAAGGAAATATCCCATAAGAATAATACTCGCAACAAATAAACACCATATATTAACAATTACTATTGTTATAACTATTTTTTTTTAAATGTTAAGTTTTTTCATTTTTGTATAGATATATGTGAATATACCGAATTTGAAAACTACCTTCAGATTATTTTCGTTGTAAAAACGATTGCTGCCAAAAAGGTTATATTAATACAGAGAATACGAATTTTACGAAATTTTTTGAAATTTTAAAAACATTCAAGCATTTCACGCTAATTCAAGAAATTTTATGATTGTAATTGTTATAATTGTAATAAACAGAGATTTAATAAAATTTTCAGTAATTTTTATATTTAACGAAATTTTCATTGGATTTTAAATAATTTTAAGGAATATCATGGAATTTTAAGGAATAATAAATAATTTTAAAGACTTTTAAGGGATTCAAGGGATTTAACGAAATTTTGGTGGATTTTAAATAATTTTATATAGGATTTTGAAGAATTTTAAGGAATTTCAGGAAATATCAAGTGGAATTTTATAAAAATTATGGACATTCCTGAAATTAAACAAAGAAATTGTTTATGTTACAGTCCTCTTTAGCAAAAGGTACAGTACAAAAACGAAAAAATCGCGCGGATCATAGTTTCTAGTTTATTTATAATTTTTGTTATTAATAATAAGAAATATTTAATATTTACAATTGTTTATTGTAAATAATCTGTTTCAAATACAATTTCAATCCATTAATTCAAAATAACATGTTTCTATGAAAAAATGCAAATAATATTCTAATTCGTTATTAAAATATTTATAACAATATAATTTGTTAACATAAAGTTTTTAATTGTTGCGAGTATTATTCTTATGGGGTATTTCCGTTGTTTTAGTGAACAAGAAATTTGTTGTGCCATTGAGCACCTTAATCATGTATTGGTTTATATAATTTGTTTATTTGTGTGTGTTTATTTGTTCATTGTGAGCGCATGCATGAAGAGTGCGAAGTAAACTCTTCTAACTCAAATTTATTCACGAGGTTACATTAGGATTCGCATTCTTATATTATTTCTCATGTTATTTCCAAAATATTTCCTAATTCCTCTTTATCTCTCTATACTCCAAAGTATTTCAAAATGCTATTTTATGTTAAATTTAACATACTCCAGAGTGAACAGCCCCTGCATTCGTTAAAATTTAATGACTACAAATTCGAGGGACAAAAGGTCAATAAGCACGATATACAGAGAAATTACAGTATTTTCAGTGTGCCTAACAAGGAAAAATCGAAATTCAATAAATTGTTTTCATTGAAAACTCTCTGTTGTTTGCGATATATCCATAGATTTTTAAAACAACCAAAGGAATTGAAAATAATTTAGAAACAGCACGTACATTCATTAGTGGCTTTAAATGAAAATTTTCTGTATTTGAAAAGCGTTAACGAAAATTTGTTAATTTATTTTATAAGGTCAAATAAACGAAAATGTTTCTTCTGTAAATAGATTTAAATTAAAATTATAGGTATATAGCAGTCGATTATTTACCTATATTTGATCCTTTTTTGAGTATCAAGTATTCCAATGATGA
>JAUESI010000033.1:5987476-6006508 GCA_032275145.1 Synergus laeviventris | reverse complement strand
ACTTTATAGGATTGATATGAGTGGAACGAGTATATTAACTTATCTTTAAACATTATTTTGTTATCTTATGATTTCATCGCGATTACTTACAGCACTTCAGTCACTTATTGTTTCGTAACTACTATATTACTATTAAGCCTCTTGGAAATATCTTATGATGTATACAGTCACACAAAAACAAGAATCCTGTATTTAACAATCTATGTATACTATAGATAAAATCGATCGGCCCTATACTATCTCCCTCGTAGGACAGAATCGATATAAGGCAGTGCAAGTACATGATAAGAAATTCAGTTACCTACTTTTACTTATAGTTATGCATATACCATAGCAACCTACAAAGTTGAGCCGCTTTTTAAAAAATATAGTTCAATAAGGTTGCATGATTTAAAGGGTCATTCATAAAACACACTTAATAGGGGTGAGGGGGGGGGGTTTAAAGACCTTTATCAGGTGTTTTAGTTTATCTTTAAACAAATTTTTTAATTTTTCAAAGCTGTTATTTTAAATACAGGAAACGCTCCTAGTTTAACAATCGAAATTTATTAAAGAAACCTTCATGAAAAGATCTAATATGTAATAGTTGTCATTATTTTTCTGTGCAATGTTTGAAAATTCCGAAAAAAATCATTTCTCTAAAATTAAATCAGTGGAAGTTCACTGATTTTCTGTGACTCTCTTTACAAGTAATTTGACCGGAAATTAGTGAAATTTTAAACGTTAAATAATTTTATTTGCTTCGAACTTTTTCGAAAAAAGTCTGCATTATTTCCTTGCCAACTCTCGTTACATATTTTTAATGCAGAAGATGGTGATTTACACAGTACTGAAAAGTATACTGAGCATTTAAAAACAATATAGAATACATTCCATCTTCTATTTATAAAATATTATTCATTCAATTAAATTTATGATGAATTTTTTGATCTAAATATTTTGTAGAAAGTGCGGGAATGCGCAAAGATCTAAAAAATCTAAAACCAATCTAAAAAATGAGATTCTATGTGTATTTAGATTATAGGAAAAAATTTTGAAATATGTTACATTAGATTATACGATCAAACGAACTTACCTTACAATTAGTGAAGTTCGATCGTAATTATACGATGTGTCTCGTCCTCTACCACGTCCCGATCTTCATTAATTTTAAAGACGAAATATCGCCGGAATCGAATAGATCACGTATGGGAACCTAAAAAGAAAAAAAGATATAGGGAGTGAGTTATCTATTCGGTCGAGATACATCGTATAATTACGATCGAACTTCACTAAGGTAAGTTCGTTTGGCTGTGTAATTATACGTAGTTGTTTAAAGTTTTCCTGATGATATTTCGGTTATTTTCTTGAAAAATACCTCAAGGAAAAAGAATTCTTTTATTTCAAAACCACTGAACAATGCGTTTATTGATAAGCTTTAAGATATAACGATCTTTAGAATTGAATAAGGAAAAATAAAACACAGAGAAACTTATTATAATATAAAATTTTATTTAATTATTTTTTTCAAATTGTAAATACTTTTCTTTAGCTCCGTGTCGTTCCTGAAAGCGAATGTTACAGTATCCAAAAACCATACAAAATTACTTTTTACTTTTTGAGACACGTGTACAATTATATTTTACTACTATATCAGAAAAATATAAATATTTCTCATGAATTTTATAGTTTTATAAATGTCTGCAACTTCCTTGCTTTTCCATAAAATATTATAAAAATACCTACATAAAAATTGTAAAATTCAATATTTTGAAAAATCCTTGGTTAAGGTTTGAGATATTGCTGGTGCAATAAACTCTACAAATTTCATCAATTTATGTACGACTGTCTTCAAATTATATCATATAAGATATATTCCTCTTGGAATTTTTCATTTTTGAAGAATTGGAAGAATATCCGCAATGTTAATTAACATACATAATTGAACTTCAGAGAATGCCAACAGGTTTCAGAAAAAAAAACACTTTATAAGTTTGTTGATTTTATCTCGCAAGAGCCTCACAAGAGTCGTTAGTTGCAAATAAAGTTCAGAGGAAGATAGATAGTTATAATAGAAAAAGGATACAGAAGATAAAACAATTTTTTAAATCTGTTCAGCTGAACTTATTTTAAGCCGAATATTAAGTAGGCACAGTTTATGGCTTTACGAGATTCGGATTATTCTTTTTTATTTATACCTATACTCTTCGCGAAAATTATACTGCATCTTTTTATAATTTGCAGGTACTTATGTAACTGTTTAAATTAGGAAAGTTTTTCACTTTATTCTAAGCCTGCAAATATGGCTGAAAAAAACTCTCTGGTATGGATCGACTATGTAATAATTGTAATAACACTCTGTATAAGTTCTGGAATTGGCTTCTATTACAATTTTACAGAACGTCGTCAAGAAACTGCTAAGGTATGTACATATATAATAAATTTGAACAAAATTTGGACAGTTTAAAAACTAGACAACATTTTAAAATGAATATTTTGTTTTACAGGGATATTTTACTGTTATTGGATCCATGAATGCTTTTCCAATTGGCTTGGCGTTGATGGCAGTGATAATATCACCCATAACAACTTTAGGATTGGCCTCAGAAATTTATTCTTATGGGACACAATTTTTTATATATATTTTTGGATTTCTTATAGCAATTCCTCTTCTTGGCTATCTTTACATTCCCGTGTTTTATAAACTTCAAACAACAAGTATGTATGTGGTGAGGAAAATCGACAGTCTAATACAGAGTAATTTTTGAAAAATATAAAAATGTGTGGTTGTAATTTTAATTTCTTTTGTGGAGCCAATTACAGATCATTATATTTGCAGTATCTGGAAAAACGGTTTGGAGTAACTACTAGACTGATAGCGAGTATAATAAATTTTTGCCAAATGACTTTGTACTCTGGGATTGTACTTTTCTCACCAGCATTAGCATTAGAAACTACAACAGGAATACCAAAAAACATCAGCATTTTTGTAATTGGTTTCGCGTCTGCAATTTATTCCAGTTTGGGGGGTATAAAGGCTGTTTTAATTACTGACATTTTACAAGGATTCATTATGCTTGGTGCAGGTATTATTATTCTCGCCATCGCTGTACCAATGTTTGGAGGCTTAGAAGAAATATGGAAAATTTCTAAGGAAGGAGGTCGCATTCAATTCGACAAGTAAATCAATAATAATTACACTGAAAACTCAAATACAAACATACTTTGATAATAATTTTACATTTTTCAATTATCATCATTTCTGTAGTTTTATCATTTTACAGTTTTTCTCTGGATCCAACAGAACGACACACCTTTTTTGGCGTCGTAATTTTAGGTATATTTATGTTTATTTCCATAAATGTGAGCCAAGTCCAAATACAACGTTTTCTTTCCGTTAGGTATAAAGTCATTCCAAACCAATTCGAAATTTTACGAATCATTTCGGAACTTTCGCAAGGGTTAAATACTTCAATATTTCTATTGGTTATAGAAACATACAAGCAGCAAGATCAGCAATATTTATTTCATGGGTTGCAATTTTATTTATTTATTTAGTAATATGTCTGACTGGATTAACAATTTACACTGCCTACAAGGAATGTGATCCTTTAGGATATAACATTTCTCAAATGGATATGCTGTATCCCCTTTTCGTAATGGACACTCTCTCAAACACGCCAGGTGTTCCTGGATTATTTATAGCTGGTAATAATAACTAATTAACTAATTATAATATCTATTTGATCATTCTCTTAATAAAAATATTAATTAATTCCCTTTCAAGGAGTATTCAGTGCAAGTCTCAGCACCATTTCAGCAACATCGAATTCTCTTGCTGCTGTCTTCTTAGAAGATTATTTAAAACCATTGTATAAAAAATGTATAAAAAAGGAATTCCCCAAATCAAGAGAGCTAATAATTGTAAAAATGCTCACATTCGCAGTTGGAATCAGTATTATTGGAATGGCAATTGTAGCTCAATATCTGGGAGGAATTTTAGAAGTAGTTTATTTATTTTCTATATATTTATTTTTATATATAAATTTGTACACGGGTTTCATTATTGAATTTCCAAATTAATTACAGGGATCGTTGACCATTTCTGCTTTAACAAACGGCATCGTTGTTGGTGTTTTTACCTTGGGGATGCTTTTTGAATCAGCAACAGAGCGTGGAGCAATTATGGGTATTCTTACAGCTCTAATATTTTGTACTTGGATGGCAACTGGACAACCAAGGCCAAAATCATCTCCAAAACTGCCAATATCTACCGAGGGTTGCAATCCCGAAAATTATTTTCATATTTATTTAAATAAAAATGATACAGTTGCAAATTTTACTCATAGCGAAATTCTAACAGCAGTTACAGGGTATAAAAATGATATTTTACCAATCTTTAACTTATATTTTGTAAATAAAAGATTATTTTTAATCTATAATACTTTTAGAATCATCATTACTAATATTTTTACAGGAAAGAAGATTCATCTTACTTTTATCTATACCGAATTTCTTACGTTTGGTACAACCCCATAGGATGTGTAATAACGATTTTAGTTGGATTTATCATCAGTAATCTTACTCGAATCATTTTTAATGAAAATCCAAATCAACTGGATCTTGATCTTTTCTTTCCTGTAATTGCAGATCAAATAAAACACAGACGATTGGTGGAAAGTGAAAAAAACGTAACTGACATGATGACTCGATTGTAAATTCAATCATTATAATTATGTATAATTATTGTAAAAAAATTAAAGATATTCAGAGAAAACTGATATTATATCATTATTACAAAGAAATAATTTTGCACATGGAAGGGAGGATTTTTAGGGATTTTAGGAATACGATTTAATTCTAACGGGGAGATTATATAATAGTTAATTCATTTTGCATTCCACATGGTTTTATGTTCTTTATTTTTCTTTAAACATATCTGAATTTTCATTAATATTTTCTGTAGTAAGTAGCTACATTTTATTTAACTCGAGTAAGTGATTTATGGAAATATTTGAAAAATATACGTAACATAGGAGGATATTAACATATTATCTTTCGCTTGTCAATAAATTATAAATCAAAATGAGTTTGCAAATTAATTTAGCATAGGATATCAGTGAACAAATACCCGGTATAATCAATTGAGGACAATCCCTTTATTAATTAATCCAGTTTCATCTGGATTAATTAACAAGACCAATAATGGGATAAATTATCATCACTGGAAAATGTCCTTCACGGCTTTCTTACGATTCTTGATTTATAACTGACAAATAACTATAAATTGCACATTATAAATATTCATAATTGATGATTGCATAGCGGTAATTCAATAAATACAAGGCTTAAGATAAAGGTACTATATAGAATCTAACTGTTTCAGAAATAAATATTTATTAGAAAAGTATATTAACTTGATGAAATTTACATTTCAAATGAAGCATTTCTAAGTTTTTATTAGCATTTATTATCAATTTATTGTTAATCAAATTTCAGCACCAGGTCCATCTCTTTTACCGGCAAAGACATATTTTCTGTCCATTTTTAAAGTTTCTGTTGTAGAACCTCTTCGTCGGATTCTATTAGATATTATTGGAAAGAACAAATCTGGATGAAGTTTCTGCGATTCTTCTTTCAATAAAATACGAGCAACATTGCTAACAATTAATCCAATAACAAAAGTGATTGCAAATCCTATTGGATTGTACCATATGTAGGAAATTCGAAAGAGATAAAATATTGATGAATTTTCCTGTCTGTAAATAAATATATAAAGTTAATAATAAGCTATATATATTAGAAGTAAATAATGTAAAAAAAACATTTTGATAAATTACATTGTATTTTCGCGAAGAATAGAATATTCAGTGGCATTAAAAATTGAATTAACGACACTGGTTCCATTACAACCATCAACTTTCAGTGGAAGTTTAAACACTGCTGGTCTTGGTTGTCCAAAAGCTATAAAAAAACCAAAAATTATAGCCACAACAACACCAGAAATTGCACCACGTTGAGTTGCTGTTTCAGATAACATGCCCAAAGTAAATATTCCCAGTAGCGGGCCCAAAATTAAACCTGTCACTGTTACACATGCCTGTAATGAAATAATTAATTTATTAAAATTCTTTCTTCAATAAAAGTTAATTAATAAAATTACACTTTAAAACACTTACTTGTAAAATTCCTCCTAAATATTGTGCAAGAAGAGCTAAAGCTATAGTCAAAATTCCAAAGCCAAGTGCTAAAGCTTTTCCAAGGAACAATTCTTTCGACGCTGGAAATTCTTGCTTGTTTAACTTTCGATAAAGAGGTTTTATATAATCTTCTAGAAAAACAGCAGCTAAAGAGTTTGAGGTTGCTGAAACTGTACTCAATCCTGCACTGAAGATTCCTTTAAGAAAACAATTATTTTTTTGGAATAATAATTTTTGATAATAGATATATTTTTAATGAAATCCTCAGTTTAATTTTCATATTACCAGCTATAAATAATCCAGCTACTCCCGGAATATGTGAAAGATTATCCAAAACGTACAAAGGATAAATCATATCCATCGAGGAAATTCTACCTTCCATCACTGGATCACAATTTCTGTATCCAGCATAAATTGCTATTCCACAGAGAAGAATTGCAACATAGAGTAAGCATGTTGCAAACCAACTGAGCCACAAGGCTGATTTTGCAGCTGACAAACTCCTTTTTATATAATCGTATTTTTAATATTATATCTCTTTTCAATCATTTAAATAAAATATTATAGAAAGGCAAAACATTACCTAACTGAAAGAAATCGCTGAACCTGAACCTGATTTATGCCATTGAGCGATAAAAATATAGACATCCCACCAATCAGCAAACCCCAACAAGTATGTCTCTCAGTAGGATCCATAGAAAAACTAAAATGTAAATATAATTATAAATAAAGTTATAATTAAAAAAAAATCTGGTTGAAGTTATTAGATGCTTCTGGTTAAACTATTTCTATTTATGGTGATCACAATATGATTGTAAATAGTTTATAGGGTTTCTAAGAATTTTAATAAATTTCAAGAGAATGCAATTCTCTTAAAATCTCTTGAACTCTTTCGAAATTTCTTAAAATTGCTTAAAATACATATGGAATTTATTCTATTTATTCATTGAATCTTTTAAAATATCTTTTGAAAATCCTTAAACTCTTTTAAACTCTCTTATAAGAATCCCTTGAAATTGACCAAAATGTTCAAACAGAAAAATGTTGAGTCAAAAATCCTGGTTATTTTTACCAGAAATTGTTGTTACATATACCAAAAAAACTCATTAAAATAACCAGAGACTTATAATACTTTTAAATAGAATTTATAGTAAGAGGATATTTAACACTATTTTCTGGTTACAATAACAAGGATTCTGGTTATTATAACTAAAAAATTGTTGAGCGTATATATTTAAAAATGACCTAATATGATTTCTATGTGAATGTTGAATTCTAAAATAATAGTCTGTACAAGTTTGAAATTACTTATTAAATTCAATTCGTCCTCCTTCTTGAGAAAGACGCCAAATTTCAGCCATGCCACCGAATTTAGGAGCCGCAGTTATAATTACAATAAATCCAGCAGCAATCATAATAAATCCTTGCAAAGTATCAGTAACTAATACAGCTTTTATACCACCAATACTAGAATAAAAAGCACACACCAATCCTATCAAAAAAATGCTTAAATTTTTCGAGAGTCCTGTTGTGGCTTCTAAAGCTAATGATGGGGCGTAGAGTACAATTCCTGAATACAATATAAGGTGTGTAGAGTTTAAAATACTTGCTGTTAATCTAGCAGCAACCCCAAATCTCTTCTCTAGATACTAGAAAAATAAATACAATTATTAACAGTGGTTTTACATCTTTATGTGTTAAGCCACTCCAGCGAAAAAAAAATATATATTTTTGGAATTTTTTTCAATGGAACCGTGAAGTAAATAAAAATTCTGAGAAAAGGTCATTGTCATATAACTAATGAACTATAAAAAATAATTTTTTAAATCGGCTGGACTCATAACTAAAACAAATCTTCACCGTTTCGGTTTGGAAAAATTATTTTGTGTAATTCATTAGTTGTATAATTAACACCTTTTTCAGAATTTCGACTTATTTCATGGTTCCTTCGAAAAAAAATTTTGAATTCCTCACTTTGCGCAAAAAGTATGAAAAGTAAACATTTTTTCGCTCTATAGGCACAATTATTTTTCAAAACAGAATATATCTACAGAGCGGACAGGTATTTAATTCTAATCATTGTTGAGTAAAATGGTGAATTTTATTTTGAAAGTAGAATTTGGATCCAAGGAATTATTTTTTGATTTTTTGATTACCTCAAAGGCACTAGTAGCCTGAAGTTTAAAGAATACTGGAAGGTATGCCCAACACGCAATAGGGGTTCCTAACAAGTACCCAAAAATGTAGATAAAAAATTGCGTTCCATACATATAAGTTTCTGCAGTCATTCCTAATTGAGTTATTGGTGATACGAAAGATACCATTAATGCTATGCCTACTGGAATTGCGTTCATTGATCCAGCAGCAGTAAAATACTCCTTAAAAAAATATTTAATTAATAACAGTGTAATTATTAATCAATTTTGAATTCATAATTTGAGTACCAATTCAAGAATCTTTTTCCATATTTTTATTTATTATTATTTTTCATACCGATAGAAATTAAAAATAGAAAAAATTATACCTGTGTTGTTTTTTGACGTCCTCCAGTATATTTATAATAAACACCAATACCAGCGCACAGTATAAGCATAATTGCTATAATGAGATAATCAATCCATACTAAACTGTTCATAACCGCCATAACTACGAAAAAATGAAAATTATTAATATTATTGTTTAATTAAATAATTTTAAGGGATTATAAAGAATAATTTCATATTGTTTATGTGTAAAGATAAATTCATTGTTTGTGAAATTACCTAACCACTTGAAGTTGCTTATACATTGTATGGAATTTCTTTAATTTGAATTGAAATTATATTTTATGGTTAAATTATAATCATTAGAAAATTATAGACTACATTTATTTCAAGTAGGTATATGTTGTTTTTTAAAGGAAATAAAAAGACTTTTACCAATTTCGAGAGTAAAATTTACTGAAAAAATGAGTATTTTAATTTTGAAAACTGGTAACGTGCTTTCTGATTTTATGATAGAAACTTTTTTTGAAAAATGATGGAAAGTTCAATCAGAATCAGAAAGAAAAGGATAAATATCTATCTAAATGTCTATATAAATAGTTTATAAAATATAACTATTTAAAGTAACAGAAAATTTAAACGATTTTTAAAATTAACACTGTCATTTTAAGTTTAAATTTGTCAAATTGCAAATGTTTCAATTTTTAATGTATAGTATAATAATTTAATTTATAGTGTAATTTTATTACCTAAAAATGAAACTCACGTTTCATGATGAAAAGTATAAAACGGGTAGTGAAAACATTTATTTTTTTATTTTTAGTATCCACTTGGAAATATTGACATGTTTTAGAACTTGATTACCAATTAAAACATATATCTGGAATATCCTCAATAAGATGTAACCCGATTTCTACTTTACCGGCTTTGATTTTTTTAGGCACTAAGTAAGAGCCAATTTTAATTATTAATATTCTAATGTGATGTCTGAAAACCTGAAATATTATTACAAGCCCCAATAATTCCCCGTTTTCCGCAACTCCCACAAGATTGTTGAAGTGGGATGAGGAATTCAATGAGACAAGCTAATTTGCAATGTAATATTTATTTATTGATCAGAGACAGCTACTTTAGAAGGTAACGAGTTGTAAATTATTTTTGTATCAATTTTTCATTTCGGTTCCCTGATGATCATTCTTTCAGATATGAACAATATGGATATGAATAAAAATAAGATTTAACCAATATGAATTAACAGATGCACTATGAAACGAAATTTTTTGTTTTATTTTATAGCTGATGCAGAAGGGTTGCGAAATATGTAGTGACTCTAATCTGCAACTCAAAAAATGGTCCACTTTGAACAAAAAAAAAGGACATTTATACATTTTTTTCGAGTCCTAAAGGAAAATTTAGGTTGCCTCGTCTTTTTGCACCCTCCTGCATCAGCCTTAAACTGACCACAGATATGAGATCATATAGCTTCAAAGCTATAAAAAACATTAGGTTGGTTTTGATTGGAATATCTAAATATACTTTCGAACTATGTAACGTGTAAATTTTGTTTAAAAATGTCACCTATTTTGTTATTTATAGCAGCTTTATTTTAAACAGTCATAGTCGGGTAACCACGGACAAATTTTTTAATTTTCAATAGTTTATTTCAGGCCTAAAACTTGTTCATTTCTTATATTGATAAACTGTGAAAAAAGATGAACAACTACATAATATATTTTATAAACAACTCCTTAAAAATTCCATGTAATAATCATTATTTTGAACTTTCATTTAAAATTGTCTCGTCTCCAAAAATAAGAAGTTTCTTTCAAATAAAGACACAAGAGAATTTCTTTAAAAAATAAAAACTAATCAAATAGTGTCAGAAATTCTAATGTCTTAGAAAAATATATAGTTTTTTAAGTTTTTAATGAACCTAAATTTATTAAAAATGACAGAAATTAATTAATAAGATAGGTATGAGATTTTAAAACGAAATAGCAAAAAAATGCACTTACTTATAACAATTCTTTTCAGATTCTTAAATCCAAAAAACAGAATTTCACAGAACACTTTTCCTGCAATCAAAGGACTGATTTGAAATCTCGGAAATAGCTTGTATAAAGGAATATTGCATTTCTGTACCGGTTTCCACCTCTCGCATTTCTCGACTTAATTTATACATTCACCATTACAGAATACATTAAATTATTTTATTTTCGAAAAATGGATATAAAACCCATTTTATAAAAACACCCTTTCTTGAGATTTAATTCAAACTATTGTTTTCAAATTATTATCAAACTCAAATTTCTTAATATTTAATAAACAAGTAATTCAGAATATACAAAGATCTGCACTTATAGACTAATAAAGTTATCAATATGTAAATATAATTTTTCCAAGAAAATCGTACCTTGATCTAATATGCAGACCATTTTAAAAATCTGTTAATCAAATCATTCTGAAGTATGTAGAAAATATACACAAATCAAAATAAGTATAATTCGCGTCCAATTATTATTCAATGGTGACTAATACGCAAATTAAAATTCAAGCTTACACACTTATTATAGAAATATTACGTTTAAAAAAATCTGTTATTAAACGTGTACTAACAATTTTTATGTATAATGTACACAATATTCGATGAGCATATTAAACAAACATTGGTGCGTAATAGGCCTGAAAAATTAATGTTTTTCTGCTTCATTGAAGTTCTCAGATTTTTAATTTGTTTACCACATATGCTCGAAAATTATCATGCCGTTCTACTTATGGGGTATTTATAAACTGTTCCCGTATGTTACTACTTATATAATTAAACATATATATATATAATATATTTATATATATAATTATATATATATAATTAAAAATGTAATCAAAAATTCAAATTTGTTTTCAATTAAATAGTAAATGAAAATATATATATATGGTATTCAAAACGCATGAACTTAAAGTTCTCTAGAAATCAATCGCATATAGCTTGAAGTCATTAAAATATTACTTAGAAATCTCGTATAGCTATAATTTGGAAAAAATTACGTAACAGTGTTGATATACATTTTATACATTGCATTTACGTAGCTAGCTCATTTTTTTCTGAATACAAATTTCACAAAACTGGTTAAGTCTGGATAATTTTAATTGTTACAATTATTATTAATTGATCTAATATAGTATTTCTAGTATAGTATTTCTTCTGCATAGCAAAAAATCATGAAAAAAATTGTTCCTTGTAACTTATAATCTACATTTATTTAACAAATATAGCCAACATTTTAAAACAAGGGTATATAAGTACATAAAAAACGTCATGCATCAACCTTTCTGCAATAAAATAAAAAAAATCATCCCACAAGATGCAGTTAGCAAATCACACAATACAAATGGATACTCGAAAAATCAGCTAAATGTTCACATTCACTCAAGAGTGTGTGAGAGAATATGAACATTTCTAATAAATAATTACCTTATTCTATAATTCACTTTGTGATATTTCAACTTATTATACTGTGAAGTGTTTTCTAAACTATTATTCATAATTATTAACATTGAATACTGTTTAAAAAATCTATATTTACATCGCCTTAAATTCTTGAGCATTGCGGTTTGTAACTAGTAACATGGCATAGAGAATAAAAATTCTCTACCGAAAAGTGAAAACAATAAAAATTGGCAGTGTACTGGCAACAAGTAAATGAATACAAAATGTGCGATTTAGAAATAAGTACGTCCTTCAAAACTAACGAAGGTCCAGAGCCTCATTAAACATTAGAACTAGAAATGTACAAATTTAAGTTCCACAAATCCCCCAAACTTTTGTATTGAAAACATTATTTTTTGCATTTAGAAGAGATTATAGTAGATATAAGAACAACCTTACTCCTTAATTCGAAAAATAGTGCAAGTTTTGATATTTTAACTTCTTCAGAAGTAAAAATCAAATTATTTTCTGAATTTTTTAAATAAAGGATTAAAAGTTTTTTCATGTTACATCATTTATCGTTTCCATAAAAAAGTGGGTTCCTCTAAACGCAAAAAAATAATGAAAATTTGGTGAATTAATTCATTAGCTAAGTGCAATAAACTTGCAAGTTAAGGTGATGCAATTTCAAAGCTTAATACTAGATTTGTCAGATCTATTTGTATCGACCGAAAAATCATATTTTCTCGACATTTCGTATGGAGAAATGGGTTCTTGCATTCGTCTTCGACGCATACGATTAGCTATCACAGGGAAAAATAAATCGGGATCCTTCATCTCTTCATCTTTCCTGCAAAAACATCTTCCAATCCAACTGACAAGTAATCCAACCACGAATGTGATTAAAAATCCAATTGGACAGTACCACATGTACGAAATCCGATAGAGGTAGAAATAAGGTTCCTCGTTACTGAAACACAAACCAAACAATGATTTATATAATATAGAAGCATTTCTTTAATTGATGTAAAAATAACAGCAAAGAACTTGTCCAAAAATAATTTTCAGAAACGGATAAATCTATTATAAAAAAATTAAAACTTACCTAGTTAATGCAGCAGTATTTTCAAGCATTTTCAAGGTATCCAAAATTACTTCTTTGGTATCACAGCCATAAGTAGATACTGGTAAAGTTGGAGGTGCTGGTCTCGGTTGACCAAAGGCAATCCAAAACGAAAATACTAAAGCTGTAAAAACTCCTGTAATCGCACCACGTTCACTAGCTGATTCGCAAAGCATTCCTAACGTGAAAATTCCTAACAATGGACCACCGACTACACCAAAAATTGTTAAACTAGCCTGCAATTAAAAAAATTGTATTTTAAAATCCTAATTGAAATCTTTTTAGATTTTAAACGCGTTAAATATTTTAAAAGGCCTAAAAAAAATGTAAACTCTTGAAAGTTTGGATAGAACATTCTTACTTGAAGGACTCCTCCTAAATATTGAGCCAGGAAAGCAACAGCGATGCATAGAATTCCGAAGATGAAGGCAAGAATTTTTCCAGTCATCAGGGACCTGGAATCCGGAAATTCCTGGTCCGTGTATTTTGTATACAATGGTTTGATGTAATCTTCCAAACTAACTGCTGATAAGGAGTTCAAAGCTGCAGAAATAGAACTTAATCCCGCACTGAAGATACCTAAAATAAATTAAAGTATTAGAAGTTCGAAATTATCATTTATTTTCAAGATTAAACATGAATTTTTTAGTTAATAGAAAAAACAAATTACCAGCCACAAAGAGACCAGGAATTCCAGGCAAATGTGACAAAGTATCCATGACGTATAAGGGCATGAGCATATCAGGAAGCGATATTCTGCCTTCTTTTACTGGATCGCAATTATGGTACTTGGTGTATATGGCCAATCCAGAAAAACACGTCATAACGGAAAGCGCAGTCAAAATTGGCCAGTTTAACCACAACGCTAATCTTGCAGACCTTAAACTCCTATAAATAAAACAGAATAAAATAAGATAAATTATTTTAAAAGTTAATTCCTTTCTAAATCTATAAGTGTTGTCTGAAACTTTAAATCTGGTTATGCGGCATCTTATCATAACGTACCTCACAGTCATTAATCTTTGCACCTGAACTTGATTCACGCCATATAGAGATAAGAAGGTAAAGAGTCCTCCAATAATTAAAGACCAATACGTGTGTCGAACAGTTGGGTCTAGAGATATGCTGCAAAACAATTTGATTTATACATGAAAACTAATTATTTACCAATATTTTTTCTGGTATCAAAGAAGTAAATATAACTTACCTATCGAATTGAATACGACCTCCTTCTTGAGCAATTCGCCAGATTTCTGATAAACCACCAACTGAATTAGCTGCGGTAGCAATAACAACAAATACTGCCACGAACATAAGAAATCCTTGAAAAAGATCTGTGATCAACACAGCTTTGATTCCACCAATGCTGGAGTAAAATGCACAGACGAGCCCGATTATAACAATACTCAAATTTTTTGACAATCCTGTCGTAGCTTCTAAAGCTAAAGCTGGTGCATACAAAACAACACCAGAGTATAAAAGCAGCTGGATCCAGTAAATAAAACTTGCGGTTAATCTAGCACCAACGCCAAATCTTTTTTCTAAATACTGAAAAGAAAATTGATATATTATTACGTTACTAAAATCTGTAAAATTTAATCTGAACGGAGATACCTCATAAGCACTGGTGGCCTGAAGTTTGAAAAACACTGGCAGAAATCCATAGCAAACGATTGGAGTGCCAATGAAGTAGGATATGTTTATTACAACAAACTGAGTGCCAAAGGTATAATTTTCAGAAGACACTCCTAAAAGAGTTATAGCAGACATAAAGGAAACCATGAGAGCCATACCGATCGGAAGGACAGACATCGACTTGTTTGCTGAATAATATTCCTAGAAAAGAAAAATAATGTTATCTTTCAAAATTCGTTGAATTATCGATGGAATTCTGTTCTTAAAAAAAATGATTAATTTTAGTGTTTAAAATGATTAATTCACACGATTTTAAATTCCTAAACAAATTAAAAGCTCTGTACACTTTGTATACTTTTTCAAGGGTTGTAAATTTAGAAAGAGAAAAAATGAAAATTTTTCTACTAACAATTTTTTTAATTTCCAATCAAAAAATGATATCACTATCATTCCTAGTTTGTTCTATTCTCAAAATATAATCTGGGTTGATTTTGAATTTTTTTAACCTGAACGCACAGAAGAATCGATCATTATTATTGATATAAAAAAAGTGAAAGAATCAGTTCCTTTGATCCTACCTTGAACCTCCATGGCTAATTAAAATTTGCAATTTTTTAAAACTGACCTGTGTCGTTTTTTGTCGGCCTCCCGTGAGTCTGTAATAAATACCTATTGAAGAACTCACACACAGCATAAGGAAGATCACCAAGTAGTCGATCCATCCTAAAGTTGCTGTGCTCGCCATAATTTTTTTCTGAAAAATAACGAATATATAAACGTTGAATTACATTTTTATCTGTAAAATGTTTATGCATTTTCAGATTGTGCTCCTTATCAGATCTTAAACTAAGTTTCATGTGTGCAGAAAGATTACAATCAAATCTTCAATAGTGATAAAATTCATATTGCTTTGCTTATTATTCTCAGCTATCAATTTACACTGAAAATATGATTTTATTTTTTATTTTGAATGTCAAGTGCCATAGGTATTGCAATTATTCCATGTGGAAATAATAATTTTTTATTTAGAAATATTAATCTTAAATACAACTTTAAATGGAATTCAATTGTACAAAATCTATTTCTTAAACTCTCTTTCGAAATCTGCCGATTAATAAATTTGTTTTGAACACAAGAATACTACTTTCAAGAGTTAGCTAATTCCAAAATAAAATACTCAACTTATGTTATTAACTGAATGGTAAATACACTCGATTTCAATATCAGGCATGACGTAAACAATTCTTTGATTTATTATCCAGGAAAAAAAATCTTTCTTGAATACAATATCCAAAAGAAGAAGAATATTTAAGCAGATACTTAATATAATTATTCATTTATAAACCAGTGAAAAAGAAATAAAATATTTTCAAGTTCTTTTTTCTACCTATTTCACAAAGTTCTGTGAGGCTCTCTGCCGGCAATTTTCGACCTCTCTTCAATACATTTAGACCAACACTAACGTAGTCAGCACTCAGCAGAAGTCGGCTAAATTACCCTAAGGCCTGAGGCCTGAGTAGAATTTACCACGTGTTTCAGAATTGCCTGACGTCAGTGAAGTAGCCACACAGAAAACTGAAAATAATACGTGATTTTAATTTTCTAAAATTCAATTAATTTCAATAAAAATGTGAATCAGAAGCCTACAAAAGTTAAATGGTGATAACTCAATTCAATAAAAATATTTGTTTTTTTCAGTTTCTTTACATTTTTAAATAAAGCTTCTAAACTCCTTGAAGACTTTCCCTATACGCTACTGTCGTTACTGGCTTTTAGAGATTGCGCACATGTTACAAACTTTGAAGTTTTTTTTCAATCCCCCCTACAGATTTACAAGTTTGAAGGATTTCATATTCAAATCTATATAAAAAAAGGGCTTTTAAAATCTGAAATAGTTATATTTTTGTGCTCGTAATAAAGCAATTTCCTATTACAGACACAGAAAAACGAGGAGATATTCATGTACAATAATAGCTAACGAAATGAAAAAATTCTTATTTTCTAAAACATACAATACTTCTACGAATTTATTCACCAAAAGTACATAAATCATTTAAGGAATTACTTAGAAATAAATAAAGACATACTTAAATAACAAATAATACTTCCTTACAAAAATTTGTTTTTCAATTAGATATTTTCTTTAAATATATAGTATTATACGTTTACTTTTAAAAATGACAAATTATAATAAATTAAGAATTGGAAAAATTCTTTTATGAAAGTTTTAATTTAGATAATGACACAAACGTGACTTTAAAATGATTCGTTTTCATTTATGAAAATTCCATAGGTTTCATAATGTGGTCACTTGCCCCATTGACCCAATAAAATTCATAGCATCAGTGGTGGTCTGGTCGTCACGTCAAGAATTCATAAGGATCAACAATGCTGAAATTAAAAAAAACAGATCGGATTTAGCAGTCAGTTTTACACTACATATTTCAATTTGATATAGAAAAATATTGTAACTTAAAAATATTATATTTAAATTTAAAAAGAGTCGACTGCTTCCACATTTAATTTCTGCCTTACCGGCTTTAATTTTTTCAGGTAACTCACTTAAAAACATACAAATAGAGGACATGTATTTTAGCCAGTAGATAAATGTTCCTTATCTGCTTCTTTGCGTTTATCTGCTACAAAAAATTATTTTAATTATTAGTTTTTTAATGTGATGCCTGAAAACCTGGAATTTGGTTACAAGCGCCAAATCACGAGACATGAAATGACAAACAAATGAGATCTAAAGATTGAATAGAGAATAAGAGAACATCAAAATTAGGTTAGGTTATGTATTCATTTTACCGCTCCTCATAAAGCAAAAATTGTAGAGGAAGTTCCGACACAAAAATCTATTATATTTATTTTTCTGCATAGCTTTATTTTTTACTAAATTGTTTTTATTTCATAGTGATATATTACACTGCACCAACTGCATCACAAGTTGTTACCTGTGTTTACATCATATAATATTGTCAATTATATTCAATTTTTCAATTGCGTTCTTGATCCTGTATGCGTATATTTTGGTATATTGCAGCTTGATGCAGCTTGAGAATGAGAATTGATGAGAATACAGCAGTACAGACTACAGCCTGGTACAGTACTTGAGTACTCTGACCGTACACATGTCAGTGATTTATACATATATATGCGAACATATAGACATATAGTATATGCAGGTATATACCACTATCAGTGCCACACGGGCGCGCGCACACAGGCTGACTCTGGCAGTGCTTCCAAGAATCCAAGTTCCAGTTGGTTCCAGAGTTCCAGCTGGTTCCAGACTTCCAGCAACTTCCAGTCTTCTCTGATTCTGATTGCAAATTGCACGGCATATACTCAAAATATACTACAAGAGTATAAACATGAATATGACTGATAAGAAAAATGAAAATTCTTCAGCCGGCGCTACTAAAGATAAGCGTGCAGGTGTATGTGCCATAAAATCCGAGTAAGTATAATAAATTTGGTGAAAAAATTGGGTTAGATTTACTAACCTATAAGTTTTCATAAATTCAATGAATTCTTTCAATAAAAGGTCTAAAAGGCCGAAAAGTAAACACTTGCTTATTCCCATTACATATTTATACAAAATGAACCATACCGACAATTGAATTTAAGCTATTGCTAATAACGATTAGTATAATATATTGCGCGATTAGTATAATATTATATATATTATAACCCGCAAACGCGCCGGAAAAGTGAGGTTAAGAGGGCTGTATACAGTATACACCCGTGGGAACTCTGAGTTGAGTGTGCGAGAGAGACAGAAGTATGATAAGCGTGATAAGCACGCCTCCAAGGGTGGAGTTTTCAAGTGAAAAAAAAATTTTAGTAAAAAAAAGACTAATTATTCGAGGGAGAAATTGAAAACGACAAAAAGTGGTTGTAGCAAAAGTGGGCACAACAAAGATTATATCATACATTTTAATATATTATAACTTTATGATAGCACGACAATATTAGATTGCAAAACAATATTTTTGTTGATGACTTTAAAAAAAAAATGAAACGAAGAATTGGCCGTAAGTTATACTGGCCAATTTGCTTTGAAAAATTTTTACAAGTCAGTCGATTTAGATCATTTCGAAATAGAATGAAAATATTTTCGAAAAATATAAAATTCGAAAAATGTCAAATTCTAAATAATATTGACATTTAGATTACGAAAAT
>JAUESI010000033.1:5960351-5982045 GCA_032275145.1 Synergus laeviventris | reverse complement strand
TTTAATACTTTTTTTGAAGAGTTTTTTCTTCAAGATTATCCTATTTTAAATATTGTAAATCTAAATTTAATACTGTTTTAAAACTTTAGCTTCAATACAAACTATCAGAGATTTTTGGCAACAAAAATAGAAAAGCTTTTTGACTATTAATGAAAATTGAAAGATATATTGTAAAAGAATGTTAAAATCTGCAGTCAATTTTTAAAATTACCTCCAATGCTACAGGCGGGAATAATCTGCATTTAATTAGGTATTTCTCGTTGTGACGTTATCCAAAATGGCTGTACGCTGGAATATTTTTGCCTACACAGTTACACACATGCTGATGTGTGCTGATGTGCTTCTTCAAAATCTGCACTTCGAAAATACTCTTTCAATGTTCCGGTAATAAAGTACTCGTTCCGTTGATAATGCCAAAACGTTATAAATTACAAAGTTCTGCTCTAAAGAAAAAATTGAAACTGTCAGACAATTCGAATGAAAACAAGAAACTGACGATTACTGCGAGTAGAAATTCTAACCTCAAAAATCCAATAAATCTTGATAAAATGCAGCGAAGAAATTCTTTGCATTCGACTGTTTCAAATACAGGGCTTTCAAAATCAAATATTTTAGAAATGGATAATCATGAACGAGAAGTGAAAGTTGTTTATCTTGACGTTCCTGTAAAATCGGAGAATGACAAGAAAGAGTACAGGTCAGTTTCATATACATAAACATAAGTTTATTACATTTATATTATTTATAAATCAAATGTCACGAACAGTATTGTCTTGTTATGATTTTGCACCGCAATTTGACATTTGAACGCTTCTCAGAATAGAAAAATTATTCTTTCAATCTGTCATTTCGTTATATTAATAATTCTATGGTCGCAGAGAATTAGATGAGGTCAATAATTTTAAAAAAAGAATTATATATTGAAATTCTGTATGCTATAACAAAACTGGTATTTAAGTTTTAAGTATTAATATATTCATTTAAATTAAATTAACTCCTGAAAAAATTTTAAGGTGATTTGTATTATTTAATTGACCTAGAGTAATTCGATTGGAAAATGGATTAACGGCTTTGTTAATCGGTGATGTGCTCTCTTCTGAAGATTTGAAAAATGGAGTTGGTGATACTGGTAATGTTATTGTTTATCAATAATTTTTATTCTTATCATTATTTTAATACGTCTGTTGAATTTTTATATTTTTATGTTCAAAAAAATTTACACCACCTATTAAGAGAAATTTTTTTTGTATATATCTACTGTTTTTTTTAAAATATTATAGCAAATGAATTTGTATTTTCTCGCTCTTTTTAGATCTATTTTTCACTGTTTTTTAATTTAATGTAATGTTTTATTTTTAAACTATTTAATTTTGCAAACAAAATTAAAATTCAGGTGCAGAGTCAGCTTCCGTGAGTAACGATTCGGACGAAAGTGCCGAAGACGACGAAGAAACTGATGAAACCGATGAAGATGATGAAGATGATGAAGAAGATGACAATGAAGAAGCTGATGATTGCGAGGAAACAGGCGACGAAGATGCAAAACATCAAAATCCATCCAAACACTTAAAGAAGGAAGAAAAAATGGTTCGAAAATTACAATTTCGTAAAATAATTATTCTAATTTACACTGGTTTCAATAATAATTAATTTGTAGGCTGCTTGTGCTTTGAGTGTGGGTGTTGGAAGTTTCAGCGATCCTCCTGAAATTCCAGGACTAGCTCACTTTTTAGAGCACATGGTCTTTATGGGCTCAGAAAAATATCCGGAGGTACATTTTAAGTTTTATTAAAACAAAATGTAACATATTCTTTATTTGATCGCATTATTGGGTTTTAAATATAACTTCTGTCAATACTCCAAGTAAAAGTAGAATTAATAATTTTAGGAAAATGATTTTGATGCATTCATAAAAAAACGAGGAGGTTCAGATAACGCATCTACAGAATGTGAAAAAACCACATTCTATTTTGAAATTCAAGAAAAACATTTGTTCCCTGCCCTGGATCGCTTCGCTCAGTTTTTTATCAATCCTCTCATGAAAAAGGACGCCATCTCTCGAGAACGTGAAGTTGTTGAAAGTGGTTCGTAACACCAAAAGTGTTTTAAAAAATTATGTGCTTAGGTAGCTTTAAGATTACTTTAGTCTTACATTTCAAATTTAATTTTCTTTACTGTTTACAATTAGAATTTCAAATGGCACTACCTTCAGATTTGCACAGGAAAGAGCAATTATTTTGTAGTTTTGCAAAACCAAATCACCCTGCCACTAAATTTACTTGGGGAAACTTAACAACACTGCGAGATTTTGTTCAGGACGATCAATTGTATGAGCAATTGCACAAATTCAGGGAACGACATTATAGTGCTCACAGAATGACTTTGGCGATTCAAGTAATATAAAAGTTTAATAGAAAATGTAACATCGATTTTGTAGCTAGTCAAAGTAGATTAAAATTTAAATTAATTTAACAGGCCAGACTTCCCTTGGATAAACTGGAGCAGTACGTGAAAGAATGCTTTTCCAGTGTGCCAACTAACAATTTACCAGCAGACGATTTTAGTAAATTCAAGGGTGCTGATTCTTTTGATACACCCGATTTTAGGAAAATATACAAAATCAAACCTTTTAAAGATGTCTGTCAGGTAATTTGCTGCTAATATTTTAAAATATAAATTATTCTGTAAGATGTTTGGATTTTTAACAACTGTCTGAGTATTTTACAGTGACTGCCTTTACTTAAAATAGTACATTAATGTTTTAGATAGAATTGACGTGGGCAATGCCTCCCTTGCATCACCTATACAAAAGTAAACCCCACCAGTATGTTTCTTGGATCGTGGGACATGAAGGAAAAGGATCCTTGATCAGCTATCTACGAAAGAAGATGTGGTGTCTGCATATTTTCAGCGGGAATGCGGAAGGAGGATTTGAACATAGTTCTATGTATGCGCTTTTCAGTTTGTCTCTTATTCTGACAGATGAGGGCCATAAGCATTTGAAGGAAGTCCTGGACGCTATCTTTTCTTATATCAATATGCTGAGAAAAGGAGGCCCTGAAAAGAGAATTTACGATGAGATTTATCTCATAGAAAAGATGAATTTTAGGTACTTTGTTTACTCAAATAAATAAATTCAAAATTATTTGTTTTTTGGATTAATTATTGACTGTGATTTTAGGTTTGAAGATGAGGAAGATCCAGCTGAATATGTAGAAAGCCTCTGTGAAAATATGCATTACTATACACCCCAGGATTATTTAACAGGAAGTAATCTTTATTTCGAATACAACCCGACTGCCATTCAGGATTGCATGGACATGTTGACTCCAGATAATATGAATATTATCATTTTCGACAAGAAATTCAATGACGAGGAATTCGATAAAGTTGAGCCCTGGTTTAAGACGAAGTATGTAAAAGAAGAAATTCCTCCGGAGTGGATAAAGTCTTGGAAAATTATTGGGCCTTTGTCGGAGTTGGATTTACCGGAACCTAACATCTTCCTCACGACAGATTTTAGTTTAATTCCTATCCCTGAGAATACGGCGAAATATCCGGTAAAAGTTCATAGTGACGAGATTCTAGAAGTTTGGTATAGACCTGATCCAAAATTCCGTCTACCTGAGTGCTATATGTACATTTACTTAATTTCTCCGTCCTCTGTGGCTACTCTTGAAAGGTGTTCATTTATTATAAAAAATCTGGTAACATATGTGAATACATAGTTGACAAAATATAAATAGTGCTATAAATTAAATTTCAGCACTGCGATGTTGGAATTGCTTATTGCGATATTGAAACAGCTTTTGATTGAAGAAACTTACGCAGCAACCGCAGCTGGACTTGATCACAGTATTTACGCAAGTGATAAAGGCATCGTTGTGAAACTCTCTGGCTATAATCAAAAACAACCTGTAAGCTTAGTATTTATATAACTTCATTTGTATTTTTTAATAGTAAAAGTGTAATATTAACCAAATGTACTTAAATCATTTTTTTTCAGGTTTTACTCAACACAATACTAAAAGCCATGGCCAACTGTTCGAATCTAATATCAAAAAATTTGTTTGATATCATGAAAGAGGAACAGCTCAAATCTTATTATAACACCTTCTTGAAACCAAATAAACTCGTCAAGTATGTATTTTCAGATTTATATTGACATTAATTTAGTATCTGCTATCTAAACGACTCTAAAATATTATCTGTAATAATATAAACTATTCTAATCTCAAATAATTTTGTTTTCAGGGATTTAAGAATGTCCATTCTTCTCTTAAATCACTGGTCATCGACTGATAAGCATGCAGCGATTAGTGGCATAGACTATAGTCAGTTTTTAAATTTTGCTAAGCACTTTACGGATCATCTATATATTCAGTGCGTAGTTCAAGGAAATATTACGAGGGACGATGTTGTTAAAAATATTAAGAGCTGCACTGAAATTTTAAACTGCAAGCCACTCTTACCTAATACAATGCCAGAGTTTAGAGTAACACAAATACCAATAGGTGCTCAATATTGTAGAGTAAAGAATTTTAATTCAACGGATGCTAATTCTGTCATTACGAATTATTATCAATCAGCTAGTTCGAGCATAAAACTTTCTATTATTATCGAATTATTGTTGGTAAGTTTTTTTTTTACCTATTTTTTATCAGAGTAGAAATGAATTCATGTTAACACACCTTTAAAATTGTACAATTAGTTGATTATGGAGGAGCCTCTATTCAACCAACTAAGAACTCTTGAACAACTTGGTTACAATGTTTTCTGTATTATGCGAGATACATGTGGCATCCTTGGGTACTCCATTTCAGTATGCACCCAGGCAACAAAATATACAACCGAACATGTAGACGACAGAATAGAAGAATTCATGAAATCATTCAATGAACTCATGCTTAAAATGAGTGCAGAAGAATTCAGTAACGTCAAGGAAGCACTTCTAAAATTAAAGCAATGTGTCGATATTGACTTGAAAGAAGAGATCAACAGGAACTGGGCTGAAGTCACAACCAGAGAATATTTATTTGATAGACTTGAAAGGGAAATAGCCGTTATCGAAAGCGTAACCATAGAAGAATTGAGGGAGTGGATAGAAGCCCATACTAAAAATGGCAGCAACTTCCGAAAACTCAGCATCCAAATTGTCGGATGTGCTGATAAACAAGAAGACTCTAATGTCTCTTCAGACTTAGAAACAAAGACTGATCCTCGGGAGGATAGCACTCGTGAGTGAACTTCTGTCAACTTCTTTTAGTTGCACCTTTGATTATTTGCTATTGATAAGGTTATGAAGTTATTAAGTTGCAATTTTTAATCGAATACTAATATAGTTGGAATTGTATTCTAGGTGAGGATTTTACAAAGCGGATAGAAGCAACATTTCCTTTGGAGTACTTGACGAATTTGTCAACCGAAAAAACGGAAAACTCGGACAAATATTATATTCTAAACATTGAAGAGTTCAAAAATGGTCTTTACGTTTATCCCATTAAACCCACAGCTTTTTGATAATATTCTTATTGAAAGAGCTAAAAGGAATAGACCAATTGTGCATTTTTTATTCATCGATTTGATATAGACAAACTTACCAGGATATTGTTCAATTTTAAATTGAAAGCTGAAATAAAAAGTTTATTAATAATACATTTTTTGTTTACAATTTATTAATTTATTTAAGGCCATTTACTAATCTGATCCTTACCTTACCGACATTTTCTTCCCTGCATGATTACTTCTTTTATTGAGGTATCAAATTGAAAATTTCTAAAATTAAAGTTAAAGTATTAAAGTACCTAAATATTTACATGATTTTTATTTTAATACAAATTCAGTACGTTAATACTTTTTAATTTTAGAAATTTTAAATTTGATACCTCAATAAATTTAGAAGTAACATTGCTGTTTTGCTTCCAGAGAAAAAAATAACATAGCCTTAAAATTATCTTTTACATATTTAGCGAACTCGGGTTTTCTATATTGTAATTATTTAATAGAATGAGAAGACTAAAAATATTTTCGAAATTTTTAAATTTTATTCAAGACATGACACGTTGCAATAAACCATTAACTTCCGAAAATGTCAACCAACCATATCTTCAAACCTCAATGCTAAGAACAGATTTAAATCAGTTTTGTTTGTTTATTTTTTTAAGAATCCAGATTGAAAAAATGTGGTCAAATTTTCTGAACTCAACAGAGAGGATCTATGCAGCAAACTGTTCTACTTTTCGCACGCATGTGTTACGTTATATTAATACATAAATAGCATACGCGTAATTACAGAAGGAAAAAAATTAAAATTAATGCTTGAAGAGATAAAAAATGAAAACTCGAAATATCTTCCATTGGTCTTATCGACTACTCTGGCCTTGCAAAATAATAATTGACTCAATCAAAATCATCTAAATCAAAATTGTATACAATTTCCAGGGTAAAATTTCTCTTGAAAATTTTTTCAGCCATTTCGCTATTTTTTAAAGATTGATTATTTTTAGCAGCCGAGTAGTTGATTTCAATGGACAGATTTACACCAAATATGCAATTCGAATATTCTAAATCGTTACAACATTCATTTTAAGTGCAGTTTTCGCTTAGTACTTTGAATAATCATTGTATATATCGTTTTTGCAGTATTATAAAGTTGACACTACGTTTACATTATTATGTTCTACGTTCCAAATATGTATCTGTCTTTTTTTTTTGTATTTTTTCTTTGGGGATTGTTTAAATGCGCCTCTACTTTTAGAATAATTATGTAATCATAATAACTTTCACCTATCTCGTGTTTTCGCTTGCACTGATTCTCAAGTTCACGCTTACATTTTCTTTTGCAGACTTTATCATTAATTTCGATTATAATTAATTTGATACTTGATCAAAAGCAGCAAATCTCGAAGCAAGAATCAGCTTTGCTTGACACTAGACATTTTGAATGGGGTACACATTACAACAGTAAGTTATACAGTGGAATAATCCAATGAGAGAGTACATTGATTTGATTGTGTAATATAAATGCAGCTGATAAATGGATCCATTCTACATCAGACATTGAATTATGAGTGCAGCAACTAGACTATTCTTTCACAAATTTTTATCATTAAATCCCAGAACGAAGATTAATAAAGTGATTGAAAAATCTGTAATTTCTCTGTAACATGCACTGACCCATTTTCCTTGTCAAATTATAATAAACAGAATCGCATTTTCGCTCGCAAATTCATTTATAGAAATTATTATATACAAATTGTAGCAGCGACGAAACGATTACATGACAGAATTAACATAATTCCAATTCGTGCCCTACTTAAATCGTTATATACTTTTAAAAGTACAAAGAGAAATTGTTAAATGAAAAAAAAAATAAACATAATAATTAGATAGCAAAATGAGAATGTAAAAACGCACAAGTTTTCCTTCTTTAGCTATGAGAAATAATATCAGAGTATATGTTATGTAATATTTAAGAATATATAATTAGGGGACCCACGTATTTTGCAGCTACATATAGTGTTTTAATTTTTTTGTCCTTTATCATTAATATATCGTGATCGCTAGCTTTTTTTAATTATCGATATTATGTATAGGAGCGGAACTATGGTAGAATGAAAAAGAAACAAAATTAATTGAAATATCGAGCACAACAAAAGCTCTTTACAGCGGAGAAACCAACATTTAATGCCCATTTTTCGATTTAGGATTCTACCGCTGTGGAATTACTTGAAATAAAGATTTTTTTGATTGATCATTAAAAACAATCGATTTTCATTATATTTTTTTTCAGGCAGCTAAGCACCTACTAAGAAGCATAAACGAAAACTCGATTTTTACTTTGTTAACAAAAGTTTCAATGCGCTTACAATTCCCGTAACACACTCGCAAGTAGTTACGGATGGTTATTTTACAAATACGTGTATAGTATAAATTCTCATAGACAAGTTTCATGGGCCCCTAGGCTACGCATTCAACGAAAAGCAGGCACGGAATCAGCGCACCTGATTTTTACGTCGTTCCATCTTTTTTTTATTAAGTTTTACTTAAGATTTCCTCTTTCAGTGTTATTATTGGACTTTAGCATTTTTTTTTAAATCGTTCATCGTAATGCAGTGCAAGAGCACTAGGCATTAATTATGCGGTTTCGAGTTACTCGAGTTTTCAGAATGAAAATCAGCGATCTTTACGAAAGCGTAAAGTGATCTGCTTCGGGTTATGGTCAGTTTAAAATGACTAATCTTTTCGTCTTCCAAGTTTTAAAACTAAAAACGAATACAGCGCAACATGATGCATTATTTCTGATTACGTCGATTCAAATAACGCACGCTTACTGCAAATTTACTCAAATTTTCGTGAATTCTTTACTCGAAATTATCTGCATTCGCTGACATCGAATTGCATTTCGTTCCAGTCGCTCGTTTTTTCCTGTTTCACTTTTTATAGAAGTAATTATAAACAATTTCCCATTCAAAATTATCCCACAAATTTATGGAATAAATTTTACAAAATAGATTTGTAGGATTAGCTTCGATTGGCAATTGAACGTCCCGCATGTTAAGTCAGGTTTAATACATTTTCTCATTGTCTTAATGCACTTTACGCAATAACAAATTTACAAAAATATAACATTTGTCTTTATCACCTCTGGTTATATTATTTCGATAAATGTTTTTACTCACTCTCTCTCTCTTTCTTAAATCTCTGCACGTAACCACACTTCTCTGCCTCGTATTAATTGGTACTTCCAATCTTTTTTATCGTGCTGTCTCGATTTCTCACTTTTTAGTTATTCGTGTTTTAAACATTGTTTATATCATTTAAAAGAACAGTTCCATTGATTAACTGCGGCTACCCTGGTTGAAAGTTCTAGAGTACTCTACTCGTAACTAGGTCTTTCTTTAACATAATTGCTTTCTAATCTCAAGTGCAATAACAGCTCACACGGTTGTTCTTTATATGTACAACAATCACACCGTCCTTCCCTCGCAACTGCTCATATATACAATTAAGCAAAAACAGACTTCGTGTAAATATGCTACAAAATAAGGCCGCTCTTAGAGCAACTTATCACAATTTCGTAACCGCCTTTCATTTCCCTAATCGACACGCATTTCACCGATATCTTTGCCAAAAATATTTTTATATGATTTCAATTTTCAAAGTCCTGAGTCAGATCTATTCACAGACAAATTTTCAATCCTGAACCTATTTTCAGAGTTGAATCCAAAATACAAAAATATTCTATAATTCCAAATTATATTTAATCTACAAAATTATTATACAATGAGTCATTTTCAAAATTCTATCCTATTTTATATTAAAATAGGGGCTAAAAATACACTATTAACATAATATTTGCAGCCCCTAATGTGAAATGTTTATAAGAATGATGAAAATGCCTGAAATTTTGGAAATAAATAAAGATAATTGCGCGTGAAAATCAAATGCAAAGTCTGTCTGCATCAAGCTTTTGCATCTTTACCACAGTCACTCAAGTGAATTTCAGACGCACTAGCAAATAAATATATGTCTCTATTCGCGTATTAAGGGCGTACCCGCGTTCGTTAGTAGTAAACGCGTGTACGCAGAGTGTATAAAACTATAATCACAACACGTTTATATACACCACTATCGTAATCCTCTCCCGATTCTTGCATAAATAATGTATTCACAATTCTTTCATAACTCAATCGCGTGCTTGCAATCACATTCTGTATGCACGCACAACTTACGTATTGTATTATTCTACGGGAACTTTTCTAAATCTAAATCATATATAAATATATATTTTACTTATATGAAAAGCATCAGTCTCCATTCGCTCAGAGTTGTCTCGGTAGTCCGTTCCCTATTATCTACAAAAACCAGACTTCTGAATTACTGATTCATCTACACATTTCCTTTTTTCGTATTCACTTTCATCATATTTAGTGTCGCAACTCGCGTTTCTACTCTGCAGTTTTTTAGTCCCTTTTTCGTGGAAAAATCGGGCTACCAAGATGGCCAAAGCGAGCATTTCATATAATACCGAAAAATATATATTTTTCATTGTAAAAAAAATAATCACGCTCCTTAAGAAGTAAATACTTGTAACAGTTTACAACTTGTTCTCGGTAATAAAATTAGCGCATGCATACACTAATCAGTCGATTTTCATTCCACGGTGGCACAAGCGACATCGCTCGTTAGCACAAGCACGATTTATTCTATAGAGTGTGGTATATTTGGCAGTGAGGACGTCGTATTGTGTAAGACACGAACTTTCGGGGGTAAACAAAGTATCCCTTTAGTACTCGGGAGATGTCTTTAACTAATTTAGTTAACATTTGGCCCCACCATAGCTTATCGAGTGTATTTAGGTGTTGTGCCCGCAACGATTCAGCATTTTAAAATTTTGTTTCAAAAATCAATTTATCAATTATGTAATTAAAAATAATCAAACTTTTAACACTTGAAACTGTCTATATATACGGCTAGGGTGATGGTCTTTATATTTCATGATATTCTGATTAATTTAATTTGTCTAGAGAGAAATTAGAGAAACGAAAAACTGGAAATCCATTATAAGATTTTAAATATAAAATATTAGGTTGATTAAATTGATCAGATAATATTGAATAAACTCAGCTTGATAAAAGCCAAGTGTTTGCGGCGCACAACTTCTCAATGGACACATAACTAGATTGGTTACAGTCTTGAGTCACATCCGGGATTTTTTCGTCAAAGATATTGGAGGCTTTGAAGCTTGGGAAACTTTTTAGTTTTCGGCGACGACTGAATTTGCAAGTGTACCATCGCCTTGGCCTTTTTCCACTCTACCGTTCTCCACTGCGTCATCAAATTGACCAGGAGTTGTGATCATTTCCTTGGTCAAGCGCAGATTCGCTAGAGACACCCTGGATTCCAATTTTTTAATATTTAGACAATATTCCAAGTCAAAAAATTAAATTTTCGAAGATTTGAAGGAATTAGATTTTTTTATTTTTAAGAACTAAATGAAAATATTACTCACGTAAAATCGCTGTTGATACCTTCCACAGTAAGACCTCGTCCTGTACTAACTTTTCTCTCGTGCTCTTTGTTTTTCTTAATAGCTGTCTTCTTTTTTGAAGTGGCCTGAAAAAAAGTACATTCATCAATTTATTAAAGTAACCAAAAGTGGTCAAAGTGACTCGCGGACAGGCTTGATGTTATTTTGAAATTCATAAATATAAATATGAATATTTACTATTTACCTTCATTGTAGTTTTTTTCCCTCGTCCAGCGGTTTGAACACGATTATTGTTTCCTCTCGTCTGGAACGCCGGACGAACCATGGGATTAAATCCTCGAGGAAATCCGTATTTCATACCACCGATAGAAGTAACCTGAAATAAAAAAACTTAGTGTTGATGAAAAAAGCCATACTTCATTTTATACAAATTCAAATTTCTTACAAATCACGACTCCCTGTTAGTAACAAACACCATCATAAAAACCGACATGCTTCGATAAATGATATTTTCTAATTGTTTGCCATGCAAATGAGATGCTACACCGCATGAAATATGAAATAAAATACTTCTCTGATTAAAAAAACCCTTCACTGCATTATTTTGAAAAACATGGTCACAAATTGAAATTGGTTTCTTGCCACGCGATATCTCTAAACGGCGCGTAAGGGTTAAAGTATTACAAAATGAAGAGCGACAATACAGATTAGTAAAATGAAATTCACAACAACGCGTGAGATACTCATTAAACCAAACACGAAACACTATTTCAACTTGAGGAACCATTTATAGTTTGGAAATTGTGCAGATTCTCAATTCATTGCTTTGGTTTCGATCATGAGTCTCATCAAACCACATGGAAAAGACGCTAGCTAAGGAAGTATAACATTTGATAACCGCTATATATGAATATTTAATGCAAAAAAAGGTAGTCACACAAATCGAAATAGAGTCATAAATAAGACACACCAGTTAGAATATTTACAAAATTTGTGTACCTTTATTCTGATAGCATTAAATGTATCATATAAAACCATTGTAAATTCTAAATTTTAAATAGTGTAGAAGGCTATTCAAAAAAATATATATGCAGACATTTAGTAATCTGGTAAAATTTTGCAAAAGCAAAAGTAAATTAAAACCCGACTTATAATCGCATTAAGAAGAAACGAGCTGTTGTACTTGAAGTATTTTATAGCCACAAATTTGCTCGCTTATTGATTAAAAAATGGGGATTTAAAAAAACTCCCTTTCCTCAAAATTATTTGAAAATGCAGCTTCTGAGAATCCTGGCTCCATGTAGACGCGACGTCGCACCATTGTTACGCTTCGATTGCGCATGCAGTAGCGATATCGTACCTGAGGCGGAAGTCTACCACGCGGATGTCCTTGGAGAGGTTGTGGTAAACGACCAGGTTGCCCGTAATTTGCACCCCATTGACCCACAACGACTCCTGCAATTTCCAATTGTCCACCTCTCGATGGTACCGGGGGTCGTCTCATTAATCCACGCTGAGGAGCGACACCGGAACCGCGATTACGAACCACTAGCTGATCGTTAATTGCGCATCCAGCAGGCATAATATTTGAAGGCATTGTTACTCGAATGCCTGAAAGAAAAATGAATTTAGTTGATTATTCAAACTCCCCTTCAAAGCTTTGTTGGTTCAAAAATATCAAAAAGTTTTATCAAAAATTGTTTCAACTTTGAGATTCGCAGAGAAAATGAGGTAGAGAAATATCAACGAAGTAATAAAGTTAAATTTATCTTCTTCCATCAAAAAACCAAACCACACATTGAACTGTGGTCGGTCCATATGCTGGAAAGAAGTTTTCTCATTTTATTCCCTATCTATTAAAAAAAAACTCACCTGGGTTCAAAGGCAAAGGAGGTCGAGCAAACACAACATTGACTCCATCAAGAATCGCCTTTCGCATTCTCTCTACCTTAACGACTCGTTCGATGTGTCCACCGCAAAGTTCCAGAAGATTTTTAGCGACTGTGGCTCGTGCCAGAGTATGATGGAACAATTTTCCATCGAAGTAAAGCCAAGGGCAGCACATTAACCATGGAAGAGGTGCTCCGCAGGCTTCATTTGCCAAGAGTGCAGTTTCCACTCCAGCCATGAAAAGAGTTGCGAGCTGAACTCCCCGGGAAGTTACAAGCGGCAGCTAGAGCAATAATTTAAATTTTTTATTTTTTTAGAAATAAATATATATCAATGATGGAGGGAAGAAGTTAAATTTACCTGCAGATCTTGGAGATACTGAGGGTTCATTAACTCTGGAGTAAATGCATGTGCGAGGAACGCATCCAACTCCTGTCGTCTTAAAATTTTGATTGTGTCAGAGAAAGTCATTATGTATCTGAAAAATATTTAAATTTGAAAATTGTAGATATACATTTTTAGTAGTTTAAATCTTGTTCTTATAGTGTTAAAACGTTTTTTAAACATTTAAAAATAATTTTTTAATTATTTACCTTAATACCACGGCCATGATCAAAAACTGCGATGGTACATATGAAGTGTTATGCATGAGAGGATTGTCCGACATCATGCACGTTAGGAAAGCCCTTATTCGTCGACGTTTGTCTTCTATTCCAATTCTATAAAATGAAAATTTAGATTTCAAGTTTAAAAATCGAAAGTCTTAAAATAATTAAAAGTATCCATACTTAACAAAAAAAAAAATCTTACCCAAACCACAAACGTTGAATCGTCGGGACACCCCAACCAATTTTCTCAGCTTTTACCAAGTCCGGAGTTTGATAAGGATTTGTTTTGGACCATATCCACTCTTTAATAGCAATCTCTGACACGTCAATTTTTTCAGTATCTAGAAGAAATCGAAGAAAAAAAATATAACATGAGTTATAAATTATAATTGACCAAATTTGAAATATCAGGTTGGTGCAAAAATAATTGCGGTTTTTTACTGTGGAAGTCATGCTGGAAGATGCTGGAGGAAATGGTTAGTAAATTCCAGATAATAATTGTATAATACCACTTGAAAATCTGAAAGGTGCTTACCTGAATCTTATTAACCATCTCCTGCATCAAAAATACTGACTTCCACAGTAAAACAAACCGAAATTATTTTTCCACTACACAACCTAATAGAAGATAATATAGTATAATAATTCTCTTTCTCCTAACCTACCTCCTTTTTCCTTGATCTTAGTTGCCAAAAAAACTCTATGGTGAAGATTAAAAAGAATGGCGTAAACCATCTGTCTCGCAGGTCTGTAGATTAAATGAATCGAGGGGAATTCTCTGTGATTCTCGTCTTCTAAAAGTACTGGTAATTTTATTTCTCCAGCAGTGAGTATGTGGTATATATGTGGAGACATCAGGCCCTTTTGATGGCGTTCGGAAGCTGTACGCATTACTTCCGGAACTGTACTTGGTATACTGGAGGATTTCTCAGATTGTTTTGTTGATTCGGTTGTCGCATGTGACGGAGAGGTTGCAGAAGAATTGCTACTTGAACTTGAAGAACTGATTAAAAGGTTGTGAGTTCCATTCACAGTATGTCCATTATCCACAGTAGTTGGTACTATAAAAATTAATCAGATTCTTTATGAGATACAGTTATTTTAAGGAATACATATTTAAATATACAAATATTTGAGTTTCAATTTAAATGAAGGCTTACTTTGTTCTTCTTCAACTCGCATGTTATCAGCATCTCCGTGTCCTTGACTTCCAGGCGGTTCGATAACAATTTCGGGTGCTGAAGCTTTTGAACTCGCGGTGGCTTCTTCATAAGCCTTCAAGGTCTCTCGTTCACTTTCCGCTGTTTCAGAGGCGAATCCCGTCATTTCTAAATTCGCATCATCTTCAAAATTTGCAACCGGGTCAGAGGAATTTGATTGCGACTGAGTATTTTCCTTCGGTTCGGCTTTGAATCCTA
Source organism: Synergus laeviventris (assembly GCA_032275145.1). Classification (NCBI taxonomy): domain Eukaryota; kingdom Metazoa; phylum Arthropoda; class Insecta; order Hymenoptera; family Cynipidae; genus Synergus; species Synergus laeviventris. The sequence goes on along the minus strand of JAUESI010000033.1, from coordinate 5,967,136 downwards.
CGAAAAGTTAAAAAGCTTTAGATAAAGAAAAATAATTATTATCTTTTAATAATTACCTTTAGTCGTTTTGACCGGTTTGTACCGCAAGAATCCTTCTTTGGTACCATTGATATAATATTGGACAGACTGCCTCAATTTAGCGCACTTCGGATCCGAAAGAGAGCCAAAAACTTTCTGTGTAACCACATCAAGTTCAATAGATGGGAGTTCTCTTACAAACGTTGAAAGGGTTTTGATTGTTTGTTCGACGTTGGTCTTAGCCAAATTTGTCGTGATACCCAATTTCTTGTAGAATTCAGCCAGATCGTGCTCTTGCAAAATAAAGTTTCCAAGTAGGGCCGCGAGGATGCAGAGTCTGTCGGATGGAATATTCAGTGTTTTTGTGACCTCGGAAATATTGTATTCTTTCGTTTCGAGTGAACCCTAAAACAGAAATTTCACTCATAGACTTGTTTCTCACATTTCAAGTGCGATTCGTTAAAGTTTTTATCAATGAAAATCACCTTGTACGTTAATTTTAATTGTTCGGAGGAAAAGTATCTTGGAGGATCGAAAGCGGCGTAATCGGCATCGTCGGCGACGATACCACTAAAATTATTTTCCCGGCAGTAGGCGATCACTTCCTGGTGATGATCATCCATGCTGCAAATCTGAAACGAGAAGAAGTTCACGTGAGATAAAAAACGGTTTCTAAATATTTTGATTATATATATTACGGAAAACTATTTGAGATCCTCACAACTGGAATACTATGATGCCGAAAAGCCATGCGTAGACTAGTACGCAAACAAACTGGAGGCGACCACCAAACTTTTGGTGGAGGTGTGCCTTTAGTCGTAATGTGTTTTAGAACCTGAAAAATATTCATCATGAGTAAATTATTTCTTTCTACATTTACAAGATCATTGGAAAGGCAATATATGCGTACATTGTTCACTTTGATCCGCACTTTCAGTTGATTCTGGATCCATTCAGCACGTCGAGAAGACTCGAGGGCTCCATTGAAGAATATAGCTAATTCCACACCATGCATATTGGTTGCATCCAATAAAAGAGCAATGTATTGAGACATTCGGTTCCACTGGCCACCGCTAGCCCAATCTATAGAAAAAAAGTACACGGATTAAAAATAACGATAATTTAAAATAAAAATTTAAGTCAGTGACAATAAGAGTTAAATAAACCACCTGAAAAATATCCTCCATAGAGTCTGTCCAAGCAACATTCTCCATCCACAACCAAACGTAATTTAGGTGCTGCAACTTGCTGTTGTTGTCCCTTAACAGCCCGATTCCGTTGCCTTTGGCTGATATTCCTTCCAATTTTTAATAAATCTACTGGCACAGATGCACCTGGCACACTGTTGCTGTCCAGAAATACTTGCAAATCTTGAATACCCATCTTTGCAAGCTTTTTCTATATACTTTTTCCTTTGAAATACAATCGAAGAATTGGTGTTTGTATTTAAATTACGTTATTTCTCTTTTTGAACGTTTAGATTCTTTTTTGAAGTAGCTGATCGTATCTTGTTAACGCAATTTACTTGATTTTGTTTTTAAGAAGTGAAGAAGCCCAGCTCAAATTTCTGATGTCGAAACCTGTCATGAAAAAAAAGAGATGTGTCATCACGTAAACATTTTTTACAAGTTGCAATTTAAAAATTGTAAAATATAATATAGCCTCTCTTTGAAATAGAAAAATCTTTCATTATTGGGTTTTGCAACAAATATTCCTGATGGCTTGAAAACAATAATTAAGACATTCTAAATCGACAATCTTTACGATTAGAAACTTATTTCGAACCAAATTTTAACTTTCCCTTATTCAAGCACGAAATTAGATCCACATTTTATTACTGAAAAACTGAAAACTCTCTTATTGTCAATACAATTTATTAAAAATTCACTCTTGGATGCAAACAATCTAAGAATAGAACAAAAATCGTAAAATCTATTTTTTTCAAACTGAACTACAAATTTTTCAGCGAATAAATTTACACTTTCAAACATACAAAGAGCGATATCTTCCAAAAATAGATTTCTAAATATTCAGTTCTTGTGAATTAAAAACTCTCAATATTAATATACAACCTAAATCTTTGTCGCGGTAACATCGCTTCGAATCGCTATTAATTCGTATAATTCCAATTGTGAAACTAGATATGGTAAATTAACGAATTTGCAAGAGAAAAAAAATATACATGGCAACTTAATTATGTCTAAGTGATGCCATCTACGATGCTGAAAGTATAAATTAGACAAAAACCGGGTTCGTCAATTAAGCAGGTCAATCACTCTAATAATTAGACTACGTGTGAGAATGACCGCTGGACACTAATCGTCAATCATACAAAATTTCTCGATCTAATTATAACTATGTAAAATACAATTCTTCCCGTTTTGGAATGATTGATTAAATATAGATGTCAAGGCTGACTTTCCTTCTAGAGTAATTACGAATGGAATTTTTTGAGCAGTCCTTTTCGTTTCAGAAAACCAGACATTTTTAATAAGTTTTTCGTGAAACGTCTCGGCGCCATTTATTTTGTTTACCTGAAGGTTTGGCTGTATAATTTGTGAGACTTTAAAAATGATCATTTATGCATTGATATTTCACAAAACCGCTCACAAAAAAGACTGTCGAGGCGTCTTTTTCAGTTATTGGTTCGTTAAAATTTAGAAAGGAGGGTCTCAACCGGCATGGCGAACCTCGGCATGGATGAAATTACGCAAGGAATTTGCGGAAATTCGCGACTATTTTCTATACGAACGAAATCGCGCATTCCTTGCTCGCTAAAGATTCAATTTCGACTTAATTTTGAGAATACTTACGTTAAATTAGCGAGAATCATTGTGGCTCCAAAGAAACAAAACACATGAACTTTTGATATAGATGACGCAGATTCGAAAACGGAAGTGAACTGAGTGAACACTGAACTGAACCATTCCTATGTCCATACACTGAACACACGGCCGTGCTGCGTGCACCGTGCACGGGCCACGGCCGTTCATTTTAGAGTTTTAGAGAAAAAGTGAGAAACAGTGAAAATTGAGCGGCAACGTTTGAATATCAGGTTTCTTTAATAGATAATTAATAATTAATTTATTAATATAATATTATCAATTTGACATTGAAGTCTGACAAATAAAATTACAGATAATGATTTTTTTATCATAAGAGCTTAAGAATGTTGGAACCAAGTTCTAACTCCAAAATTCGATTTCTTCATTATACGATTTTATTTAATAAACATTATAATTAGATATTTTCTCACTCTGCAGCTATACTCTTTTTTTAAATATATTTATGAGAATAGAGTGGAAAAAATATCTGTAATTTGAATACTAAATTATAAATATTATTTATAATAATTAATTATACGTTCACAATAATAAGTATTTTTCCCTAAAACTAGTTTAATCTTTATAGTTTTAGGAAAAAATATTTATTATTACGAAGGTAAATTTGGGGAAACTTAATTGCTCTTATGGTAAAGTATCATTGTATAATCAGAGATGTAAATTTCCAAAATTATTACCTGGTCAGAGAGAAACTGACCTGGTATTATTTAAATTATAACTTTTGAGTAATTTGTATTTTCAAACTTATAAAATAAGCTGAGCGTAAAAAGAAGAAAAGACTTGTTTAATTTTAATTTCTTTAATTCTCTGTACATAAACACATGCTCACTTTGCAAGCACACCAACTGACGAAGTTCGTTTCCTACTCAAAGACGCCACTACCAACTAAATGGAAGAACAAACGAAGTAAATACAAAATAAATAAATCGTCGAATAGCGGACTATTGAGCGAAAGCGAAATCGTAGTATGTTCACATAAGGTAGATTCACGGCAATTTATAATTATCTAAGTAGTTTCTCCACAAAATCACGCCACTTCAAATTTTCTATAACTTATTTAATGATTTATGACCTTCGATTGTTTAGGTGATAAGATCAATGATGTACAAAGAGTATAAAGTATAAAGAATGGTAATATGACTCGATATGAAAACTTGAACATTTGCAACCACTCGTCGCAAATCTAATTCAAAATTTCAATAGATACAGCTATACATTGTATAGCCCATTCCAAGAGGAAAATAAGTTCCTCCGAAATTCTACATCAGTCTCTCTTCACGCACTTAAAGTTCATCGTGGTCCTCATCTTCTTGTTTATCCTCCTCAGCTCCACCCTCAGATTCATCAGACTTATCACTCTCAAACGAGTCATCATCCTCCTCTTCATCAGGAGTTTCATCAACCGGAATTCCCAGCGTTTTTCTCATCAGCTGTTCAACACTCTCAGCAAAACTTTGGGTTTCCTTTAACATGTATCCAGACCTAAGAGTCGCAGTTCTGAACATCATCAGCGCCATGTCCTTCGCAGTCTCATCATTTGCATCACTTTCAACCCTGCGCAACAACTCTCTGATCAAAGGATGTCTCGGATTGATTTCCAGAGTCTTTTTCTGGTTCAGATAATACGAAGTCTGCGGATCATCAGCCTTCTTGTGCGCGTTGGAAGTGGCAAGACGTTCCATATTTCCAGTCCAACCAAACAAGCTCGCCACCAGGGCACAGGGAGAATCAGTCAAACGTTCGGAAACCTGGGCTTTAGCGATCTGCTCCTTGAGGACATCATTCAACCAGTTAACAAGAGGCTCGAAAGTATTTTTCAACTGCTCCATCTTTTCTTTGGCTTTTTCTCCTTCATCCAAAACGAATCCTTCTTTCGCGACGTTCTGGAACTTCTTTCCCTCAAATTCAGGAAGAGTAGAGATTGCGTGTTCGTCAACAGGCTCTGTTAGGTACAAGACTTCGTATCCCTTCTTCGTGAGACGTTCAACGAAAGGAGAATTTTTAGTCTCTTCCTCAGTAAGTCCACCAATGTAGTAGATGTGTTTCTGGTTTGGCTTCATTCGAGAAACGTAATCGGCGAGCAAAGTCTTGCTTTCCTGGGCCGAGGATCTGAACATCATGAGCTTTGATAACCTAGCTCTGTTGGAAGCATCCTCAATGACTCCCAATTTAATGTTTGTGCTATATTCCTTCCAGAAAGAGTCGTACTCATCCTTCGGGATTTTCTTCATCATATCAAGCACCTTCCGGATTAGCTTTTTCTTGATGATCTTGATGAGCTTGTGCTGTTGCAAATTCTCTCGAGAGACATTGAGAGGCAGATCATCGCTGTCTACGATTCCCCGGATGAAGTTAAGGTAATTGGGTATCATGTCATTGAATTTATCAGTGATGAAGACTCTTCTTACGTACAATTTAATGTTGTCTGACTTGGTTCCGTAGCGGCTGAAACTTTCGCTAGGTTGTACTTTGGGGATGTATAGCAAGGACTTGAAAGTCACTTCTCCTTCTGCGATGAAATGGACCTTCGCGCGAGGTTCTTCGGTGTCTTTTGTTAAAGTTTTGTAAAATTCGTCATATTCTTCTTCGCTGACTTGTGAGGGTTTTAAAGTCCAGATTGGTTTAGAGTCGTTTAATAATTCCCAGTCCCAGACAGTCTTATCAACCTTCTTCTTTTCCTTTTCTTCCTTAGCTTCTTCGACTTTTGCGTCATCCTCTTCATCTTCTTTTTTGTCTTCTTCTTCCTCGGATTTGGCTTTTACTTCCTCATCTTCTTCTTCAACCTGGATTGTCTTGCTGCCCCAGAGGTAGATGTTGAAGTTAATGAATTGAGAGTATTTTTTGATCAGGTTACGAATCGTGTCCTCCTCGAGGAAGTCTAATGCTTCGTCCTTCATGTGCAAGCTGAAAATGAATAAATTGTTAAAACTCTTTTATTAGTAAACTTAAATTGTTAAAATTAAGGATTTGGAAACACTCAAAAGAGTAGTGAAAACTATGAGAAATATTTACCTGATGGTGGTTCCACGTTTAAGAGTGTTTCCCCTTGGATCTTCAACAATGGAGTAGCTGGAACTATCAGACTCCCAAATGTATTGTTTGTCATCGTTGTGTTTCGTGGTAACAACAACAGTGTTAGCAACCAGAAACGCTGAGTAAAATCCAACTCCGAATTGCCCGATCATGTCGTTCATTTCTTGAGAATTCTTCGAGTTCTGCATCTTACCCAAGAATTCGGCGGTTCCAGATTTTGCGATGGTTCCAATATTGTTGACCAAATCTTTTTTCGTCATACCAATACCAGTATCTGTGATACTTAGAATCTTATTTTCCTTATCTACCTTTATTCTTATCGTTAATTCCGGATTGGTATCGAGAACATTTTTGTCGGTGAGAGACAGCAATCGAATCTTGTCCAAAGCATCGGAAGCGTTTGAGATCAATTCTCGGAGGAAAATTTCCTTGTTTCGATAGAGAGAATTGATGATAAGCTTCATCATACGATTCACTTCCGTTTGGAAGGTAAATTTCTCAGCTTTGTCTCGAAGTTCCTTCAGTTGTGCGACGTTCAAGCCATCTAACTTTATCGCCTCCTCTTCTCTTTTAACTACTTCATCATCTAAAAAATACAAATTATATTTTCAAAGATAATAGGCAATTTTCAAAACGGGAATACTTTCTATCAGTGTTTCTAATATTTTTAATTCTTTTTAAACAATTATGAATTTGAAGAAATTCAGAGAAAAATACATATAAGGTATTTTCGAAGAATTATAAGACTTTTAAATAATTAAGACCATAAATTCTGTTGATAACTTAACTATAAGGTATTCAAATCAATGATATTAATTTTAAGTACGACAAATATTGGGAATTTAAAAAAATGTTTAAATCAAGTCGTGAAACATTCCTTATTGGAAATAA
>JAUESI010000033.1:5934037-5953312 GCA_032275145.1 Synergus laeviventris | reverse complement strand
TAGAAACTGTTTTGCATCAAAAACGTTTCTTATGTTCGTAAGTAAAGATGTCGAAAAAAAAAACAAAAATATATTAAAAGTGTGGTAAATTCTACTAGACATTGATGCTTAAAACGATAACTTCGACGGAAATGTAATTCACGTTAGCTTCATCTTACCACCCACGTATTATTCTCGGATCGATTTCATTGGCCCAGGTTTTAAGTATCCATCTGCCGCCTCATCTAAACCCACAATTTGTTCGCCCCTGACACCGCTGTGTTTAACGACGTTGAACGTTCAGAAATGTTTCTCTGTAGGATCAAAGAAGCCTTAGAAACTAAGGAAAGTCCGATTTTCAAATGGTCCTTTTCTTTTGCGAGACTAGTTTAAAGTTTCCTCCGACTTCAGCCATTTATCTCTTACAGGACTCTTTACTTTAGACTAATAAGGATGTTTTTTTGTTCTTCTCATTTGCAATAGGGATGACGCAGCCTCTGTGCGAGAAGAATAAACGCGATCAATATTCACTTTCAAAAATGTTCATAATTTTCGTATTTAAATTTTAACACCTTAGCCCAATATATTCTGTATTATTACTCTCCCTTAGGGGATGTTAGATCCAAAAGTTATAATGACGATCGATTTTTTTCTGTTCAAAATTATGCAGTAAATTAAAGTTGAACAACCTTAGGAGTAGAGAACTTTACTTGTTCTATGTTAAAGTCAAAGGTAAATTTTTAATAAGAAATAACATTATTTTTTTGCAATAGTACAGAGGTTCGTGTGTAACTTCTTACTATAAAATGTCCATATCTTCTTTTTAGATGTTCTGACTCTGCCTTTCTATTAATCCAGAAATGGGTCGGACGTCTTCTTTGAATAGATGGGTACTTGGGAATCCAGCCAATCGAAACTGCTCTTTCAATGCAGAGAGGTAATCATCATTCTTCTCGACGTCCACGGCATTCGATCTTGACATACCTCTAAATAATCAACCTCTGATTTTCTTCAATTCCACAATTTACTTTCATGATCCAGATTCAATTATCTTGAAGTATATTCAGCATATTAAATGCAAACTTTGCTGCTTTTTTCTCACCCATTATTAAAAATATTCATTAATTTTCATTATTAATCCGATTGAGATAAAGCATTCTATATTATTAATATTAAGGTCAAAGCATAGCTTCACGAAAATAAAGTAAAACGTTATATGTCACAGAATTATAGAATCAGAATAGATATAACCCAGACTGCATAAATTATTAATTGGATGTTTTACTGCATATAGATATATAAACTCCTTTTTTTTTGTTTCCTAGAGACATTTCATACATAATTAATGGTTGCTACAGGTGGGAAAAATGTAACTTTATAGAAACAGTTAAAAAATTTGTCCACTTTTTTTGTTCTCGCTTCCTGGATTTTTTTATGAACATAAAAATGAAAGGGTATCAAAATTTCGAAAACAAATATTGGTTCAGTTTCTGAAGTTTCTAATGCATTACCCACAAGGTAAATGAAAATTATGCTTGACAGCCAGTCTACTTCGCTTACTAAAAGTTTGTAAGGTATGAATAAGGGCTTTATGCTCGACAAACTATAATATTTATGGTAAAGGGAAAATCTCTAACTCCAATACTTTAACTCCCAACCATTAATTTTGTCGGAATCTTTTATATTTAGGTTCAAGGGTAGTTAGAAACATTCCTATAAGCTATATAAGCCAGATAAGCAACGATCCTATCAAAGATCCATTCCTCTCACCAACTTTGAACTAACTATCCGCATGCATGCCAAAGAAATAACAGAAAAACATGTAAACTATGCAGATACCCTTCGATGACACTTAATTTTTAGAAATCCTTTTCCGTATTAGCTAATTTTTTATTTGATTCATAATATATTCGAATTACAGTCAGCTTCGTAATAAAATAATTAAACAAATTTAGCTTTTGCATTCAAATCTTTATCCATTTTTATTCATTACTTTCGTGAAATCTTAGTTTGTGAAACCTTATTTGGATATAAAATCTTTGACGTCTAAAACGTCAGAATTAAAAATTACTCAACGGCTACTCGCTCGAAACGTCGAGACGATCCGATACGATCATAAACAAAAGATTGACGTGTATGATTTTCTGGGCTCGAATACAACATTATAAGTGGCACTTTGATAACATTGATACATGTATACATATCACATAACTGGACATTCAACAATCTTGGTCAATAGATTTTTTATATGTTTTTCAGTTTCCACTCTCATCCCTTATTTTATAGCAATATATTGTAACAGGAAACCATCTACCTACGTCGTTAAATGTGTGAATATGCATCCACTTTGCACACAAATTAATTCAGCGAATTTCCCAGATAACAGAAGCTTCTCGAGTTTCTCGACTAAGCTTCCTGCACTGCATATTAACGGTTGCTTGGTGGAAAGTGTTCTGATCAGTTAGGATCTTCCGTCCTTATTTTACACAGTCACATAGCTAAAAGCGTCAAGAATACTTTTATTAAAAATCTGGAGGAACTTCAATGTAAAATATTGCCTTGCGTCCAAAATATATTGCGAGTAAGGAAATATTAAAGAGATTTATTTTCTTTATTTGAACCTGAATAAAATATCTCGCTGAAATCTTGAGAGACGAAACAAAATGTATACCATCGAACTCTATTGTCCATTGAAGTTTGTGGAAAATATTTCATCTCCTATCATTATATTTATGAGAAAAATATTGAATAAAACAGAAATTCTTGTATACAAATATATAAATTACTGCTAAATAGTATACATATAGGTATCTTCTTAGAAAATTTCATAGTGCAAAAAAATATTCTGGTTTTCAGAAAAAATATGTGATACAATTTTTCGACTCTGAAAATGAAAGAAAATGTATCAAAAATAAGAATGCGGCTTTTGGGATTAGCTTGTAAATCCCCTTTATTTTGTAACTCAAGCTTCTTCTATATTCTCAACGTCGACTAGGTTTCTCGTTGAACTAGCCTGTGTCTCGCATTTCTTACAATGGTATTAGTGCTTTGAATTTATTCGAGTCTCAAAGATATAGGCAATATTCCAGCGTCACTTTTCCAACCTTTTCTGCACCTTTAACTCTTATAAACCCAAATTGCTGTTCGCTTTAAAGGTCTTTTTCCGTTCTGATTGAAGGCTTTCCTGACCTTAATCGAATTATTTGACGTCTCTGAAACAACCCTGATGATGAGCAGAATTTAAAAATAGAAAAAATATAATCTCCCGGAGATTTCTATGTCACTGAAATTTTTTGTTTTGAATTTTAATTACTCATTTTTAACTTTTTAACATGTCATTATCTATGACAATTTTGTTGTGCACACTTTTAATGGGCGAGGATATTTCTAACTGCCATGCTTGGTGGTAAACTGTTCTCTTAATAAATTATTCATGACTTGAAATATTTGTGAAAGCATATCAGAACAAATTTTTCTATAATTTCAAAGAAAAAAATAAAATACCAGCTTTTTATTATTTTGTTAATATTGGAAAACAGTTTGAAACCTTGAATCAGATATTACTTGTCTGAACGAATATATACTGACCATAACTACTGAAACCGGCTATTACCTATACCAACGTAAAGTACGTATATAAACGCGTTCTACCTATATTTCTAAAGATTACATTCATACAAGAATAACAGAGATTTAATATCATCCCAATACTCTCTATAAAAATGACCTATAATATTTTATAGCCAAAATTACTTATGGCATTGATACAAAATACATAATCTTTTTATTGATTTCTCTATTTTATTTGTCATTCAGGTTCGTTTATTCTCATATTTTTTATGAAGTAATGATTTTAAAGAAAGCTAGAATACATATTCGAAATAAAAATGTATAAGCCGAAATTTATACGTTTTATCGACTATACGCCTTTTTGTATGGAATAGAAAATTTATCGAGTAAATTTCGTAGGCCATTTTGCATTAATTAGGGTCTTCCAAGCTACGCCGTGCATCCAAAAACTGATACCTAAAAACGTAAAATTACTGCATCATCAACTAAATTCAGTCACCCGGTCAAAACTTTTGCTCTAGTATTCAACTGTGTAGATATAACTTCGTCGAAAAAGCACCCCTCGAGAGAAATGAATCCCAATAAATTGGCGTTCAGCCGTTATAAATTTTATACCCTTCATCAACCCTCGAGCACCATAATTGAAAAAGTAGAGGACTCTTTAGAAATATTTGATAGAATTCTAATTTATTAAGTTTACATTTTCTGTTAAGTTATTTTTGTATTCTCATATCGATATTTTTATGAAGTCGACTGATTGTACTAATTGCAAAAATTCATCTTCTTTTTCGACAATGCTGAAAAGTCTTCTTTCTTGGTAGCGTAAAACTTTTATTAAAATATATGTAATTATAAGTTTTTTTAGATATAATTAGAAAAATGTTCTGTTGAGCCAATAACCTTACAGCAAACTGTAAATAGAAACTTACTTTGTTAGGATGACAGAATTCCTTTTCAATCTGAAAATTTGTATTATAAACACGAAGGTCAGCAGAGGCTTTGATTACAGAAGACACATTTACTATTTAGCGTTAGCCAGATTGCCCAGCGGACTGTTAATTCTCCAGATAAGTCAAATATGCATTCAGCTTGTTTATGTTACACGATATACTAGTAGTATAAGGTACTGTCAGGATTCTATAGAGTCTACCAGTTACTGTACACGAGAGTCATAGACACAGATGATGGCACTTGACAATGCCCGAATCGGGTTTACCTACATAACAAACGTTCACAGCTGTATTTCTATTGTATAAGACAGCTTTGCCATATTCAATATATAATTTGAACAAACCGTCTACTTGAATTGGTCTGCAGACCATACGAACGTCAAAATAAAATGATTAATGGAAAAATGCAAAGGACGAAAACCAATATTTTTCATGAGTCTGCAGCACGTTTTATATTTATAAATATCAAGCGTTGCGTGCAACTATTCAGATTCGAAAACCTGTGCTTATAAAAGGCTTTATCACAGTTGACAACTATATATATTGACTACTGCATTGATAGAACATTGTAAAATATTCTACAGTGAAGTATACAAATTATTTCCTGTATTTTCACATTTAAAAAAAATATATATATACGTGTGTGTGCGTGTATGATTAGTTTAGGGTTTATGCCCGCCTTTATTCCTAGAAATATGTAATGACCCGCAATTCAAATATTATAAACTCACATATCATTCATTATACACGCTACGCTATTCATCGCTTAATTAGTGTCACTAATGAGTAATTTTGACAGTCAATGGCTTATTCAAAATTAAACTTGTCTCCATTGACTCATTATTCGCGCATTAAGGTCGCTATTCCCTACATGTATTAATTAACAACAAGATATTCAATTTGAAAATTGATTTCAATTTCCAACAGGAAATTATAAACTAGACTTACATCGTATACCCCTTTCAAAGCTTTATTATTAAACTTCGAATTTAAATTTCTGATCCACAGAATAAAATTTATTCATTTAATGATAAGTGGAAAATTCGTTGGAATTTTTAATGAATACAGAGAATATTGAATTCTCGGAAAGAATGGGTTTGATGGTCACATTAGGAGTGATTCAAGAATCAGATAAGGATTTCGAGGGATGCGCGGGAGGGGCAAAAATATGCTTATAAATAGTTGAATGAGTAACCCATCAAATTTAGCTTCAAGGAGTCTAGATCTTTTCTATATAAAGTCAAATAATCCATGTATAGGGGAAGTACAATGATTATACATAAAATATATATATTCCATGTACTTCTAAATGCGTGTTCCGCATAATTAAGGGGTGCATGTTGATCAGAAAGAAATATAATCATGTGAATAACATGAATTATAGAGGCACTGTTAACAGCTGTAATCAATGCCAATATTATATTAATTTTTAGAGGATCATCAGAATGTAATTACGATCAAGAACTTCGTTATATAATAGGGACTCTCCGATAGATAAGTAGTTTCGACACTATCGGCGTTATTGTGCTTTGAGAGGACTTCAAGCGATTCTCTATATCTGATAACAAACATAACGACGACGTCGTCCGCCTGTAACGTTGTGTGCAACAGGCTGACTTTTAGCCGTGTCAGATATTTTTCAAGGATTATTTAGACATGTTTATCACGTGCTATATATTCATAAAGATAATCAAAAGTTATAAAAGTATAATCTTGAATCTATTTCTTTTGTCTAAAGCGAAATTATACTCGGAAGAAATTCTTCGAAGCTAGGTCAGGTTAAATTAAGTCCGATCGCTTCGCGTTCGAGCTCCAAGCTACTAATCAAATATTTAAGGACATCTGGTAATTATCATTTGAGCAAATTGAAAGAACCCCGATTTCTTCTCACAATTTTTTCAAAATGTAAAAATTGGAGAGAAAAAACAGGGTTATCTAAATTTGCTTTAAAATAAATTATATTAAACTCATTCTTTGTCTTTCAAACATTTGCTTCCAGTTCTAAGAATCTTTCAATTAATCAAGATGTTTTTGAACTAGATAATAGAGAAAAACAATAGATTTTACTGTAATAATTTTTCTCTGATGACAGATAAGGTCAAACAGTACATTGTCGACAGACTAGTAAACATGAAAACAGCATCAATCTTTACCCTTTATTTAACATGAGAATATTTACGTGTTAAGTAAGTGAAAGCTTCACGATTTGAAATTATATTTTCACGATTTATCTCCTCTGTGTCCTCGCTTTTTTTTCATTTTGTGAAGAAGAAGCAAGGGTCTCGAAATTGCCGTTCCGGATGTCACCAGAAACGTGTTTTTAGTAAAAGGAGAGTGTTGAGGACATGTTTTCGAGATTTTCCCATTTCTTTGATTCAAAAAAAAAGGGATTTGGAATGAGTCGGCAGATCATTTAATGGGTGATTTGGAAAAGTTCCCTACAGCTCAGCTAGTAATCGAACAAACGACAAACGACTCCCATAGGTCAATCGAACGGACACATCGTTAAAGGGGGTATTAAATTTCTTGTTCCGAGTGCAAACGGATCCTGACAATGTAAAAATTACATAAATTCCAAAAATTAAAGTTGAAAAAAAAATCAAAAGGGGTGAGAAGCCATTGCGCCCCGATAAGGGAATTTTATATTTCCTTCTACGATGTTGGGGGTCAATTTCTGATTTTTTTAATAATAGAATTCAAGTAGAAGAACAAAGCACTAGTCAAGAGAAAGAATATTCAATTGATTAAAAATGAGCCATTAAACTCATTTGCTACGTCCTCTAATTCTGTACATTTGTCTTTTTTCACTGTACAGACCAAATTAAGTAGATCAGAAAAGTTCTAGTCAGACATGTTTTCTGGCTGTTCTAATTGGCATGATCTACTTGCTTACTTCATTCTGCCTGCTAAAGTCAGACGCTCTTATCATTGGGTAATTAATTAAAAATAATATATAAATAATTTTTAATTGAATAGTTGAGTAACAAAATGAAGGACTCTTTATATACGATCTAAAAGACGAAGCCAAAATGGATCTTCTATATTGACAGAAAGCTTTTATAAAACATATTAATTTTCTACTCAATATTTTCAGACTTAGAGATCTAAGTCTAGGACAAAAAAAAGATCAAAAGTGGAGCTTCTAATTATATAAGAGCACACAATTGATAAATTTGAATTAGAATCTCATTTTTTATATTGATTTTAATACTCTGATATAATAACCTCACTAGAAATGCATTATGCAACTTTCTTACATTATATCTTCGACTAAAAGAAGAAGAATTTCAGTTTAAATTGATTCTATCGGTTTCACTCGGAGATTGAAATGTCAATCGAAGGCTGATTTATTCTCAAGAGATTATCTGTACAAATGCTGCTCAATTTACTCCCAAAATAAATAAGTAAAATTTCAAGCATCCCTTTGCAGTAAATCCTATCCAAGTTTTTAGAAATGCAATTATATCCAAAGGAAATATGCATGTATAATACGAGATCTGGAATAATATAATTATTCCTAGAAGGGAACGCCATGCTTAATTTGAAAAGTATAGTATCGTGCATTTATTAACTGTGTAGAGACAACTTTCTTGGTACAAAAAATTCAACAAATGAAGCAATAAAACTGTAATGAAACATTCAAGTCACGCCAAAAAGTATTTGCGAGGGTGGAAAGTGGTGTTACTTATTGTCATTAATTAGGTCTTAAACAAAAGGACATGCTAAAATCCATTGCCTTGAATGGAGCATAAATGTCAACTTTAGCCAACTGACAATGAAGAGTTTAAAGCTCCGTTTTTTTCCTCATCAGTTGATTCGTAGTTTTAGAAGAAAATTCTTTTTTAGTTTTAGATCCTTGAGAACAAAAGGAAAGAGCGCACTTCAGTTGGCCTTTTTCCACACATATTCTCAGTACAAAACCCATTCACTAGAAAAGGGAAAGAAAAGTTTCGTGTGGCCTCTCTAGCTTGAAATAAAGCTATGCCTGAAATCGACAAATAAAAAAGATCTACCAAGGGCTTAAAAAAGTTTCCAAATCAGAGAGAGGATGAGAGAGATATAAGAAAGCTGGAAGTAGTGACAGAGATAAATTTTAGAGCTTCATCGCCCCATGAATGTCTCGCGAATAAAGTATCATTCGTTTTCTTCAAAAAGTCTTCATTCTTCGAGATACAAAGAAAGAATTACTATATAAGGGTGTTGAGAAGATAAAAGGCATGATGAATTTTGTCTTATAAAGGACTCCGCATCAAATATACGGGAATAAAGATCCTGTTGGGTTTGACTAACAATAATTTATTTTGCAGTTAACAAAAATAGAATGGCATTTCTCAAAATTAGAGTGAAATAATTTTCAAAGCTTCAATTCATATTTTAAACCTATTTATGAACCTGTTGGAAAAGTCTAATCGGCTGAGAAGCAATTTAATTCCACTGAAATTAAATTGTGGATGCAACTTTCCTGAAATTAAAGGATAATGCAGGAAAATCAGATTTACAAGTTTCGGAAAGCTCAACTATAATAGAAGTCCCTAATTCTGTTTCACTGGATAAATTTTCTGTTTTTAGTTTGTCTAAAGCTTGTTTTACATTATAAGTATCACTTTTAATTTGTAATTCGATTCTTTCTAATTACCTTATTTGTAATCACTTTATATTAAACCTCCAATCCTATTTTTATCGAAAATTGAAATGAAATAGTTGAAAACACAAAATAATTCATGTTACATGCAAAAGGTATGTTCCACGAGTTTTAAAGCTCCGAACATATTTACATCTGGAAAAAGCTTTTCTAACAATCTCGATTACCAACGAAACTATATATATAAGATATCTACGAAGTAGTCCGTTTTACCTTAATTTATTTTTTTCACTCCTTCACGCTGGTTCTCTTCTGCACCGACACAAGGATCACAGCTCACTGTAAAAGGGGCACCAGCAAACTAAAATCAAACTATTTCCGGCCGTACTTGGTCATCGCTGCTTATCTTTTCCGGATAACAAATTCACTAAATCCGCAAAGCCCGACACCTACTAAAGTTGTTGATCAACTTTGCACGCGACATACATGCAGACAAGTTTTTATCCTTAGAAGGTGCGAATTTCCTGGTGGTTGAAGCTTCCCACAAAAGCCTTTTCTCCTCAAGGAATTACACTCCCACTACAATAAAATGATATGTATTTTCAGTGCACGAGATGGTACAGCTACACACGATATGCTGGATATTCCGCTTTTTCTTCTAATTCTTACTTTTTTTCTTATGAGTATACTTGTTTCGCGGGCCCGAGCGATGCGTACCTCACGCACTAAAACGTGCTTCTAAACTAATGGAATTTTGGTACGGTACACGCTCCCGTTCTACCCCGAGTCACATTTTAGTGCGACACGGGTGGCGGTGCGCTTTAGGGCAGTCGTTCGTTCTTATCCGCGCTTACCACCCCTATCGTACCAACCTAGGGTTATCCCCTCTCCAGTCACCCTTTCTCCTAACGACCCCACCGAACTTCACCCCTGTCACGACTTCCATCTCCAGATCGACGCTCCCCGACTTGCGTACCAAGTTCGTGTCAAATCACGCTTCAGGACCGTAGTCATGGATTTCTGAGCTCAGGAAAATATCCTCTAATTGAGGGAAAGGAATCCTTGTGTTAGAGAAATTTATTTTTGAATTACAATATATGGATTTATGGATTACAATAAAAATACTGGGTGGCGAAAAAAGAGTTGCAATAAAGAAATGTACCAGAAGTTTTGAATGTTTAAATGAACGAAATATATTTTCCGTATACTAAAAATAACAAAAGGCATTACTAGTTTCTTTCATTAAGAATTATTTTCATTGCAATTGAAGCAATATTTAAGATGTATTTCAACGTTCAGAACTTTTCAATCGCATGAAGAATCGTTTATTATTTTCATCGATGAATTTAGAACAGACTTAGACTAATTACAAGTTTGAGTGAAAATGAAAAGAATTTTATCCTCGAAATCGACTGTAGGAACCCTACTATTTTTTTAATTAGTCTTAGTTTAGTTAAATAAAGCATTGTATACATTTTTAGTAATTTTTTTTTATATTTCCATTATTAACTTATTTTGATTATTTTCTATCATCGAATCCCCTGATCATCTTTGAGATCCATTAAAATCATTCAAAAACTCTTGAGATTCGTTAAAATCTTACAATATTGTAAAAAATACCTTAAAATTCCTTAAAAATGAATTTTTTTAAATTTAATGATTAGATTTTTTCAAAACTCTTGAAATCTGTAGAAATCTCGTATCTTTATAATTTGTAAAAAAAAAATAAGGAATAGCGTTGATACACCCCTCCCTCACCCTAAACACTGTTAAGTAATTAGGAATGGCCCCTTCATGGAAAATAAAAATTTTTCTACTTAAAAATGTTTGTTTCACTTCCATAAAGTTCTTAAAATAATTATATTATTCTAAGAATTGACTTTTGACGAAATTTAGAACGGATTTCTTTAAAATATTAATCTTTTGCCCTCTAATGTAATTCGGGGTAGTTTAAGTATCGAGAGCGAAATTTATATAATTGAAAAAGGCACCTTTAACGATTAGGAGTTGGTTTCAACGGTAAAGGGCTTAGGTCAGAAACCTTTAAGGGATTGTCTTATTTCGTTCGGTAGTTAAAGAGATTTAATCAAACAAGAGGTATCTTTGGCAATCATTAATCTTGATCACATGTAAAAACGTCTTAAATCTTCCTCATTTTAAATTATAAATTAATCTCCAAGTGTTTAAAGAATATTTAACGTCTTTAGAAAATTTTAAAGATCTTTTCCAATTAATTAGCGTCGCTTTTCTGCAGAAGGGTAGTTTTCACATACATGAATCTTAGACTATAAGATAGTAAGAAAATTGAAATAAGGAGTCCAAACATCTTTTAATGATAAATTAGTTGACAAATGAATGATATAATTAATTACATCTTTTTATCCTCAAAATATAATCCTGATCAGTGATTTATTAATTGAAATATTTTGCAAATTCCACGTTTAGCGAAAGTAGCAAATCGCTTGGAAATGCTTGTGTTACTGCTTGCATACGTAACTATCAGGGTCATAACATAGAATGCAAATGAACGCCATCTACCATATGTTAATTCCGGGGTTGGCGCGCCACTTTATGCTCAAGGAATTGTTAGTACCTACCTTGGGGATTCGGTTCAGTTCTATATATATATATATAACCACAGACTCAAATATCATGATGAAAAAGCATAAAGGATGAGTTTGAATTCAGTTTAGTTGGTAAAGAAAAGGTTGTGGCGACAAAAATTTACCAAGCAGATAACGCGGTTGTGCAAACACCATGTCTGCATTTTTAATAGTAAATTTTAGTGCGAGAAATTTTGCTGAATTTTCAAAAATATTTTATTAGAGTTGATAAGAGTGGCTGGATTCGAAAGAAATTATGATGCTCGCGTAGAATCTCGTCCTAATAAGAATTTTTGAAAAATATACTTTTCTTGAGATTTAATTTTAAAAATTACAGTTGTCGACGATATTACAGATTTACAGAAAATATCCGTATTAAATTGTTAAAAATCCTGTAATATTAGCAGATTCAATTTCAGTGCCTCGAGGGACGACACAATCTAGTTTTATGTAGAGATTCCTTTCTGGGTGAACATCTGGTTCGCAATCAATAAAATAAATATAAATTTCAAGTTCCTATTCTATAAAAGGGGTAGAAAATTTGTATTTATTTTTTTATAAAATAAAAACTTCAATATAATTGAACTGTACTTCAGATACTACTCTTATATATATTTTATGCATAATTCAGAACATTTCAATAATATCCTTTCTGGACGTTTTCAAATGTTTGTTTTATAAGGCCAGGGAAACTTTAGGATTTATATGAAACACCATTTATTATAATTTTAACAACTTCTTTCACCGTTTTTCAAAGATAAAAAGTTATTCTCAAGTTATTGAGCTTCTGACTTCGTGAGAGTTGGTTTTAACTCTCAAGACTGGAGGAAATATACTTTTTTAGGGAAGATAGCTGAGCCCAAAGCCGAAGACTCAAACCAAGATTTCCTATGAATAAATCAGAAGTTGGCTTATACATACTTTAAGTCATGTCATTTTATATGTTAGAACTAAAATATATCTGCTAATTTTAAAGCAGAATTGTATTTTAATTTATGGTAAATAATGGTGACAGCTGTCTAGGTTCTCTACTGATTAAAATTTTCTACTCTTGCTTTATTGCACTCAATTAAATAGATGAAAAAGATCAGATATATCACTTTATATTCTTTAAAAAATTATAATCCTGCGGAGATTCTTTCTGCATAGATTTCTTAATCACTAACCGTAAATCGCGAGTATCCGTCTTGACAAAAGATCATTTTACCCTCATTGAAATATTATCTCAAAGAAAAATAGAAGAAAATTTATCATTACACTTTCAAATCAAGTGTCTCTTCCAGGAACACGGAAAAAATGATTTATCGAAATTTTCATCGACGTTTTTTAAAATCTGAAATACTTTTCAGACAAAAGTTCTAGAAAAGTTTTTGAAATTTTCCTTGACTCTTACTTAGAGTATAGTTGAGAGTCAAAGAAAAGTTCAAGAACTGTTTTAGAATTCTTTTCTGAAAAGTACTTGAGATTTTAAAGAACGTTAATGAAATATATGAAAACTCTTGTCCTATCCAAAAGTTTTGATAAATAATTTTTTCCTTGAAGATGATTTTTCTGCAATCCTAAATATGTGTTTTCATGATTTGATTAAAAGCTTTAATAATTGCATAGGGAATCCTGTTTTTGAATCACCTTTGCCTAGGAACATAGAAAAATTTTACCAGGAAGAGCCGGTAATTCTCAATGTTTCAGGAAAGCTACCCTGACTATAAATATACAGTAAACACAGTTTTAATACCTAAAAACAAATAATAAGGGTCTGAAAAGTATTAGAGTCGTTCCTGAAAATAGTATAGTCTTCCTCGTATACATGTGCTGTATTTGCGAGGTAATGTACCCCACCACCGTAACAAGCCTGGTTTCCCCGAGAAAATCCGCCCTACCCAGCTTTCACAGAAACATCCCCCGTTGCCTTCCAAACCCCTGGTAGTATCTACAACAGTGGTCACCCCCTTCAGCGGTTTTTGCCCCCACCGTCCTGCCAAAGGACTCTCCTATTGACGTGCAAACTCCACTGCACACTCACCCCCTTTTTCACCCACACCCACGCGTGAAATACCCCTCTTGCGTGTTGAATCGTCCAGTGTGGCGCCTGACGTAACGACACATTACGTCAGAAGATACGCGCTACAAGTCCAGACTTCCGGGATATATTCAGCATGTGTTCATGCAACAGACGCTATTGTTCTCGCACAAGAAACCAAATTAGAGGCAAATGAATCAACGTTTTTTCATTCAAGACACATCTTTACTACTTGAAATCTTTTAACAGAAGCTGTTAAAGTATTTTCAGAATCACAACCGGTTTTGTATTTCCTCTGTTTTTAAAATGGTCCTCTATTTCCTCTCTTTTGAAAAATTTTCCTCTATTTCCTATATTTTTTGTCAAACAATTTAATTTCCATGTAAAGTTGTTTTACATCAAATTCTATATCTATAGCAAATGCAGAAAATTAGTTTAAGTAGAAGTAGCCTGTTATAGTCAGACTCGTAATTCATTCACCATATATGGAAAAAATTAGTTACCAAAATTTTCATTGACTGTCATTGATTTTTCGATAGAAGAAAGTTTTCAAAATATTTCAATAACACTTTTTTAAATCTGAAATACTTTTCAAAGAGTATAAAACCGTTTTAAAAATTTCGGTATATTATATGTATTATCTGGCATTATATTCCTTTATCTCAATTTATCACTATACATATTTAGACAGTTCTATCAAAAGATTCACTTTTGAATTTTCTTTTACACACTTCCTAGAACTTTAATATAAACTTTAAATTATCGAAATTTAGAAAGTTCTGTAGTATGAACTATAGGCAATTTCAAAGAAGAAACTTTTAAAGTAATTTAATATGTTATACTAGGGAAGCAAGAAAATGCAATACAAAATATATTTGACGTTCTACAATAAAAATGTGCATTTTTAATCTTAATGTGAAAATAATAGATAATTTATCATAGAGGAATTTATCACTCTTTTTAATTCTATAAATTCTTTATATTCTCCTGAATCTTTTTGAATTGTTTTTCGCTAAAACAAGTCGATTTTCCTTCGTTTCATACAGACCAAGGTAGATTTTCTAGTTTTAGAAAGAAATATTTATAATTGCAAATACGAAGCTGACGAAACTAAATTTGCTCTTATAGGCCCTAAAACTCGACTGAACGGTCGATAATAAAGGTTCCGATTTATCATAAAAAGTCTGCGCTGCTGGTAATGTAGTGTGGACATACTGGACAATACATAACCTAAAATTATCAACATCCGTAACAATGAGCGTGAAATGTTAATTTACTTCGCAGTTTCATTAAAACATTAAACAAAATGACATTTATTTTAAGAAGAAGATCGCCCTATGTGTTTGCACTGTTTCCTATTAAATTCTTTAGTGATAATTATGATGACCCAGATACAAAGCTTGTAGACAAATACTTAAATAAAGAAGCTAGCCCAAGTGAAGAAACTGGAAAAGATAGACTCAGAAGAATGTTTTACAGAGAGTAAGTATCACTTTTATGTCGTTCAGTCGTTGTTTTATTTTTACTTTATACACATTTTGTACATTATTATATTTTTGAATGTAGTTTAATTCCAGTGGATTGGAATCAACAATTGTTTCATTTAGAAGTAATACATTTGAAGTTTTTCTAACTTGAATGTTATTTAAACTTTAAATGTTATTTAAATGATACATTTTTCAAATTTTAATTTAGTAAATTCATAGATAAATGCTTTAAATTGTTTGTTACTTCATATAAATGTACACGAAGTAAATTTTTATTTTTAAATTAATTTTTCTAGTGAATACGGAGAATTGAGTCCAGAAATTAGATATTGTATACATATAAGTACCATGGCAGTTGTCATTGGGGGTATATATGGCGGTACTGTCAGAGGGAGGAGTGCTTTTATACATTTCATAGACACCAATCAAGCGACAATGTTTAGCAATCATCTGGATGCGAAAAGAAAATTACAAGATAGTGTGACAATCAATGTTACCAAAGGTGCTTTACAATGGGGTTGGAGAACTGGTTTTTTTACTTCAATCTATGCGTAAGTTTAACAACTTACGAATGAACTTACATGCGAATGAAGAATTTGATTTCTTAAGAAACGAAATTCTTTCAGGGTTACATCAACTGTTATAGGAGTTTTGCGAGGGAAATCTGGTGTATTAGAACACATAGATGGTGGTGCTGCAGCAGGAGCAATTTATAACTTAAAAAACGGCGTACGTGGACTGATTGTAGGTGGTGGATTAGGAGGTGTCTTAGGTGCAATTTTTGGATCTCTATTCTACGTTACGCTATTGTTGTCCGGTCAAACAATTGAAGAAGTCCGATTTTGGACTTACGAATGGAACAAGAATCGTGAAAAGTAAGACCACAGAAAACATTTTAGAAAACAAAACAATATTCAAAGTTACATTAATATTTCTTTCAATAATCGAAATGTGTATTCAAATTAATTTATTTTCTTTTACAGTCTCTCCTCCGAGCTAAGTAGAAAAAAACGATTGAAGGATGAAGAGGAAGAAATCATCAAAATCGCAGAAAAACTGACCCAAAAATAATTGAATTGATTAGAACACAAAGAAAAGTAACTATAAACGTACTGTAAATATGAGAAAAAAAATAATAAGTTACAAATTAAAACCACATCGGTGTATATTATCGTGCTTTATTGATTCAATCACAATATTGCGCTTTCCTGTTCAAAACATTTCAATAAGTCGATCAGGTACAAAATGATTATTGCCAATGCGTCAATTATCAAAATTACATTTACTCGAGATTGCGTTAAATAATTTTTTTAAACAATCCGCGTAAATACTTTTTTTCACGTGTTTGATAAAATATATTTGATTAGAAATAATATTACATTTTCTCTTAGAGACTATAAAGATTAATTAATAATCACACTTGAATAACGTATAAATTGAAACCAACGTTTCGCTTTGATTATAAAAGAGTTAAAAATACTCTAAAAATGATTGTTACAAATTGGATCCCAAATTTTGATAGCTCTCTCAACTTAGGTAACTTCATTTTCCTTAATTCAAGTGATATTGAAATACTGCAATAAAATGATTACAATATAATTATCTAGGCTTAATAGGTTTCTACTGGTCTAAACTTCTATTATTCATTCTCCAATTAATTAAGAAATACTTACCGATGACACAGACGAATTACTACTTCGTGATTGTTTTGTTTTTACAGTTTAATTATTGACAAAAATTTGTAGAAGCAATGGAACGAAAATGAGCAATTTAAAAATGTTATAGGCTAATATCATTAAATAATTTTTGGGTACAAAAATATTTTTAGAGTAATTTAAAGTTAGTAGCAACTCATCTGGACTTACAAATATTCATCGCAATGTGGTAATGGTTAACTTTGATCTATTCCAGCATATCAAATGCACAGAAAAAATAATATTTTATAATGTCGATAGACTTCAAACATGGAAATTAGTGTTTTCAAAAAACCAACGGTACTTTTCTATGTTAATTTATTAAAGAAGTTTATTGACAAATAACTTTTTTTTTTATGTTTCAAAAAGAAATAGTAAGACCAGGTTTTTCTAAACACTATTTTCCATATTTATCTAAAGAACTGATTTCCGTTTTACAGAATAGGCCTGATGTAAAACAGTACAAGTCTCATGATTCATTGTACTTTTTGCAAACTACATTTTTTAGAGTGAAATTGTCGGTACATATTTTTATACCAGATCCAAAAATATATATGTGTATAACAATAATACTTAAACAGTAATAAATAATTTAGATGTAAAACTTATAAAATCTGAAAATAGCGTTATCCTGACCCGGAATAATAAAAATGAAAAATGTCATGCCTAGTTTTCTATAAAAGGGCGATTAAAATCGAAATGGATTTCAAATCGATTGACATAAATAAGGAAAATTCTAATCTTATAACAAGAGTCCATAACGCGACAATCCTGCAATGTTGAAGTCCTAATCACCCTGCTACAATACAAAAATTATGTCTAATAAAAAAAATATTTAAACTTCTTGTTCCGAAGGCCCTAATTCTTGAACCTTGGTTATCCGTTTTGCGCCTCGATTTGGTGGACCCTTCGGTTTGGCAAATTTTGGTCGGTGCAAATTTACTTTTGGATGTAATTCCTCTTGCAAAAATCCTTCCGTAAGTTCCTTCCCGTCATCTATTTCAAGCTATGCAATCAAAAATATGAAGTGGGAATTATTTCGTCATTTTGCGCCATCAATAAATCTTAAAAATATTATTAACGAATAAAAAATTAAAATATGGAAAATGATACAATTCTGAGATTTTCAGGCCTATTCTGTAAACTATTTTTCTAGATCTTAACTATATTACATACCAGTTTGAAGTCTGCTTCACCATGGCCTCTAGTAACCTATTCAAACTGTTTTCTTTTCTTTATTGATACAAATAAACATTTGTAATTAAAAACAATTGCAATAACAGAAAGAGTGATTTGGTTTAACTCACATTATGTTTATTGTTGCTAATATAAATGCTGGCAAGAGATACATATTTATTTAATCGTTTTATTACGTCCACAGATATAAAATAAATATTTTCGAAAACACAATTGATAAATCCGCAAGTTACAGAATAGGCCTGGAGCGATAATATTAATTTCTAAAAAAAGAAAATTTGTGTCCAGGCTAACGTGTGCGTCGTCAAGTTTATAAACTAGAATAAAGCGATACGAATCTCTTTGAGCATTTAAAGAAAAAAGTATAATTCTCTTAAATAAGAAATTATTAAAAAGCTGTAGGTTGGATTAAACCGTTATAGAAGTAGATGATTGCTTTGTTCTGATTTAATTCAAATAAACGGATTCCAGATAACTTTGTTGTCGATTATCTTTTGTTTGATTAAAAATAATCATTTGACTGACTTGGCTTTATATATTTTTAAATTTTAAATACTAAGATTTATGTAACCTTCACTATAATTTGCACTACTGAAAGATATTACTGCAACATGTTCTGAAATATCTATCAACAACTTTAAGATGCCTAATAATTATATTCCACGTGCTAGAAAGATTAATGTAGGTATCCATCAGAACTATTATGAATTTTTGATTAATCACTCTTGACCTTTTCAAGTTAGGCCAATACTTTTTGACTTGTGACTGACATAAATTTTAAAAGGTTTATAAAAAGCTACGATAGATAAAAAAATACGCATCACAAAAAATAGAACACTTCTTGAATTTCTTTTCTTAGAGTCCCATCTGCCGGAAACATTATGTGTAAATACATACTGTACTTCAATAGGTAAATATATATTTTATTGCAGACATAAACGTAGAAAGAATATTAATTGAGAAGAAAAAATGTATTTAATTTTTACTTTATAGATTCAGAAAAATAATCTTTGAGCATGTTTAATTTCCTTCCTTGTGAAAAAATATCTGTATTTATTTTTTTAAATCTTTTGTTAATAAAAATATCTCAGCTTGCGTTTAATCTCTACACTTTGAGTAAATTCAATTTGCATCCCTAGGTTGTATATATTGATTTTATAATGTATTATATCAATTATTAGGTATGTTCTGAT